>JAHBCN010003374.1:0-76088 GCA_019359885.1 Listronotus oregonensis | reverse complement strand
AAATTTAATACTAATGATTTGTCTAAATATTTATTGAAACGTATACTTCCTTAAATTAAACTACTAATGATTTACTTAAAAGAATTTTTAAATCTATAGTTTGTACTTTAATCTTAGTTAAAACGCTGTATAAGTTAAGTTGTTAAATTGTATAAATGTTTTTAATTAAGGCTTTTTTATTTTGACCGAAAGTCTATAATTTGATAGAAGGTGGAGAAAATTTAGAATTTATTTGAAAACGAATTATTTCAATCGTATGATAAATTAAAGAAGTTATACGTAGTGATGCCAAAAGGGCTTTATGCTAATATTAAATTTGGACCATGTATGTTTTAACATCTTGAGTTAGAATAAAAAAGAATTATTTAAATCTGTTGATAAATAAAAAAGTTATACATAGTGTTGCCAAAAAGGCTTTATGCTTATATTAAATTTAAACATCAAATATGTATGTTTTAGCATCCTGAATTAGAATAAAAAAAATGTCTAAATCTGTTGATAAGTAAAAAGTTAAATATAGTGTTGCCAAAAAGGCTTTAAGATAATATTAAATTTAAACATCAAATATGTATGTTTTAACATACTAAATTAGAATAAAAATAAATTATTTCCATTGAATATTAAATAAAAAAGTTATACATAGTGTTGCCAAAAGGGCTTTATGGTAATATTAAATTTAAACATCAAATATGTATGTTTTAACATCCTGAATTGGAATAAAAAAGAATTATTTAAATCTGTTGATAAATAAAAAAGTTATACATAGTGTTGCCAAAAAGGCTTTATGCTAATATTAAATTTAAACAACTAATATGTGTATTTCAACACCCTAAATCATTTAGAGAAAAAACGGCATTGATCCGACAAATAGGAGCTGAGATATAAGCGAAAAACATATAAGGACCTTTGTAAAAGGTGCGCAGATGATCAAAAGTCGTTTTTTGAAGAAACTATTAGAAAAAAACTTGCGCAAATAGCGTGAAAAGTGCCTTCGGCATTCCGGCTGATAACGATCTTTCATATAAACACATTTTTAAAATAATGCCTTTTTTAACACTTATATATATTTAATACATATACTACTTTTAATAACCTTAATCGAAATGCAAAAGTAAAACGACTTGCCCTATAAATTTAACAATAACATATGCTTTATAATATTATTATATTTACAACTATTTAGGGTTAGGCGCTGGAACGAGATGCTACCTCACGGGCCTTATACCTGGTTCGAATCCTGCTAGGTTTTTTATTTATTTTCAAAATAGTGATGACGTCACAACGTGGATTTGACAGGTGACATAAATATAGTTAGGTTAAGATTCCTAATTACATAGATGGTGTAGTGCCCCGCGCCTAAGCCCCAGGCCTGGTGCTTAAGCGTGGGGGGCCCCACATGTGACGTAATACCTTAAAATATAGTTAGCCTAAGATTCCTAAATATTTGACATTTGACAGCTGATAGGTGACAGGTGACATTTGACAGGTGACAGTTGACGCGCATGCGCAATACCTTAAAAATATAACTAGCCCAAGATTCCTAAATAATGACGTCATGGACCGGAAGTCGGCCTGTCTGTCAGAAGTGCCAATATGTCTACTAGAAGTTTTTACAGATTTGAAAAATTTTTACTCATAAAAAAAATTTCGCCAATTTTCGAAAATGCATGTTTCAGGTTTTTTCAAAATTTCTCAAAAACCTAAATAGATAAAACCATGTAGTAAACGGGATTAGCTTACTAACATAATTGTCCAAAACTTTCCCCATTTAACCGATTTTCTATCTGTGGTTTCCAAGATCCCCATACATTCCCCACCAATTTGGGACACACTGTATATAAATATATATATTATATATATATAATATATATATATATATATATATATATATATATATATATATATATATATATATATATATATATATATATATATATATATATATATATATATATATACATATATATATATATATATATATATATATATATATATATATATATACGTCTGGCAAACAAATTTCTTGCATGTAGAGATTTTTAGGGAGATAAAAGGAGATGTTAATTAAATAGGCAAAGGCTTAAGCGAAATAAAGTCAGACAGAAGACATGCCGTCATGGAATCCCCTTTTACCGACCCAAGAAAAAGGGTAGAATACCGTGGTCGCACTGCGACTAGACACACACACACACTAATCAGTCAGTATCTACCGAACGCGGGACGTTGAAGTATTGATTGTCAATCGATTATTTTGAAGATTTTTTACGATATTTTTGTTTTTATGCGGTTATGTTAATCCCTGTTGTATTTAATATAACAATAATTAAAAGGGTGTTGAATTTTTATCAAACTTAAGCCTAAAAATAAAATAATAACTGCTATTCTACAAAAAATTTATGAACATTCTTAAAAATTAATGAAATTAATAGTTATCCTAATAATAATAATAACTCTAAAAAATAAACTTAAAGGCATTCTCATTTTAACAAATGCTCGAAGACATTGCCCTGCTGAGCTTCGCAATACCCGAGCCGAATATAAAACTCCGTCGTAACATTCGACAATACCTCCGGTGTAATGAAATTAGTAATGTCGAATATTTTTGCCTTATGTAAATTTGCATGCCTCTCATGTGGATACCTGTAGATTAGTTGAGTTAATTGGCCCCACAAAAAAAAGTCAAGAGAAGTCAAATCCGGTGACCTTGCCATGGTATGGTACCTCTGCCACAAATAAGCCGTTCAGGAAGAGTCCTAGTGAGAAATTTCTGAACTGGCCTTGCGTTATGAGCAGAACAGCCATCCTGCTGAAACCAAGTTTGCTCGAAATTAACATTTAAGTTTCGCACATCTGCTACAATTTCCTCTTGCAGCATTTGCAAAAATTTTTACCCATTTAAGTTGCCTTCAATGACAAGAAGTCCTACAATGTTGTCGCCCAAAATACCCGCCCAAACGTTTAATTTTTGGGGATATTGTGTCCGTACAGGCGCACTTAAATGTTTGTTTTCCGGTGACCAATATCTGGCGACTGCAGGATTATGATAACCATAAAGAGAAAATGATGATTCATCTGTAAACAGAATATTTTTTAGAAAATTGTCGTTTTTATCAATTTTCTTTCTCATGGTCTTACAAAACCCCATTCGCCTAATTTAATCATCTGGGAAAATTTCTTGAGTAGTTCTAATTTTGTAGGATTTATACCCATGCTTTTTTAAAACATGTCTAACTGTGCGGTCTAAAATGCCAATTTCTTGGGAAATTTGGATGCTGGGGCATGGCTCATTTGCTTCCACAAAAGCACATACATTTTCGTCCCTCTCGACTCTTTCTTCAGGAATAGGACGGGCTTCATGTTCTTCAAGATAGCATTAGCCACATTGGTTAATGCACCCGGATTTTTTAAAACGATTCAAAAAATATTTAAAATCGTTTGGCGGGATGGGACATGTTGGTCAGGGTACGTAAAAGCAAATTGTCCAACAACTTCAACGGCACTTTCAGCTTTGGCGTACCATAAAATAATATTAATTTTTTGCTCACGCGAATACATTTTCAAAATAGCAGAATATTATTTTTTCAACACAAAAGCCTTTGAGAAAATGAGCTTTGTCGCTTAGCCGTCGTAATAGCGATGCAAGTGAACGGGACAGACAATGTTGCCAACCAGTAAAAATAAAATTATTGATGTTGTTCTGCTCAATAAAATAATAAATACATTTAACTAAAACAATAAAGTAGCTTTAACCATTCTAAAACACTAGTATTTTTTACACACTTCTTTTTTTTTTTTGTTTGTTAAGATCATAACTTTTTATAAATAAAAGGTTTTATAAAATGTATGATTTGTTAATATTTCTAAAATTGCTAATAAATATTTTATGGAGTGACAACATTGTCGACAATATCATAACAAACCGCGGGTGTTGTAGGTCATTGTTGTATTTGGAGGAGGAATAGGGGAATTGTTGTCGTTTTCTTTTCAATCTGGCGTTATACCGTATGTATCCTACCCTATTACGTTAAAATTGGCTCGCAAGCCCTCGCCTTTTGAATTCTGTATACATATATATTTATATATATATATATATATATATATATATATATATATATATATATATATATATATATATATATATATATATATATATATATATATATATATATATATATATATATATATATATATATATATATATATATATATATATATTTATATATATATATATATATATATATCTATATATATATATATATATATATATATATAATATTTAAAAATAAAGTGGATTATGGTTTAGCGAAAACGAAACTTCGTAAGAAATATTTATCTACGCCAATTGATGAAGCGCAATAAGTTGTAACAAGAATGTATTTTTAGATTTTTTTTAACTTTTAAAATAAACTCGTAAAAAATAAGAACGAAAATCCGAAATTGTAGTTTTTTCGCCATACTTCTGGAAGTACAAAATATAACTTTAATTTTAAAACGGTATGTTATTAAGCTCCCCAATACGCAACTTTGCCAGATTTAAACTACCCACATATCTCTTACCGTTTCGGATATCCCCATACTGGTCCTTCTTATCTTGGACACCTTGTGTATACAGGGTCTAGGGGTAATTATACATGATAAATTATGATCAGAAGTTCATATCCACGTAGGTCCGCAAATGCGTCTTAAGGTTGCTAAAGCGATTCAAAGATGGCACTGAACATATTTGGCAATGTCCGCTCTCATGTTAGGCCAGTGAAAACGCTCAGAGATGTTTAGAAAACACCAACATGGCCTACAGCTGGAATATCATGACACCGATGAAGGATTTTCTTACGCTTATCTTTGGGTACTATTAATTTCCAACAGCTAGAATGGTCGGGAAAACTGAGATTGTTGAACTTAACAAATTTGAACAAGTTACTATTTTCTACTCGCCAACAAGGAAATTTTTCTGGGTGTTCTTCTTGTTTCCCTATCATACCCACATACCTCTTACCAGTAGTACAAGAAAAAGATGACAATTTCTGGTGTTCATCAACAGTTGCTATGGCTTTTGCGGTAACAGGAACAGATCTAGAAAAAAAATCAGGACGATGTGCTCTTTTCCTTTTCGGTGAATTAGACGAAAGTCGTAGGATTGAAGAACGGGCAAGACAGTCTTGGGGGTCCTTAAGATTATGTACCCACAACAGTAAATGATGGTCAGTAATAACTTTAAAATGAACTCCTTTCAAATAATGCCGAAGTTTCTCCACGCACCAAATCACTGCAAGACAATTTAAAAAAGAAATACATTGCTAATAACGAAATTAAACGGTTACAATCCTTAAAACCCTAGAAGAAAAAAGGAACCAAGTAGCACCTCGTTTTAAAGGTCTTTTTTCTCTTCATAAACATACCTTCATTAGCTTATTTGGTGCAGTGGTTTTCGATATACAGGGTGTCTATGCAAAAATGAATATAAAATTCCAGTTTTTATAATTTGTTAAATTGTTTTCTCAATATAAGAGTTTAATTTAACTTGTCTTAAACAGGATAACTTATCTCTAATAAATGATTTACCAGGGTTCACATTATAGCCAACTGATCTTTAAACCAAATTATTATTATTGGAGAAAAAATGTATCGTCAGATCTCTTACCACTGGATATTCTTTTGTGAGGTCACATAAAAAGTGAAGTGTATGGCATTGAACCAGAATCTTTTAAATTGTAGCGCAAACGCATCAATTTTGAATATAACCAAATAACTCCTGAAATGCTCTGATCTGAGCAAGAAAGTTTCGAGCAAAAACTTTATTAGTGCAAAAAAACTAATGGTAGCCATTACATAACATAACATCTCTTGAGTTAATGATTTTGTTTTAGTGTAGTAGCTGGAGTGGAATATTTATTTTCTTTAGCTTTTGTAAATAAAACTTCATTATTATCTCTAGAAATTTAAATTTGGTAAAACCACTCTGTATATTTATAAATACTGTACCAAATGACCTAAAGTAAGTTTGTCCGTAAGGAAAAATAAAAGATCTCTAAAACGAAGAACTACTTGGGCGCCCTTTGTTTCTTAGAATTTAGGAATGGAACGCACCCTTGTCATAGTATTGCAGTTAGGAATTATAACTCAGCGTAAAAATGTTATCCTTAGAAACAAAAGTATATGAATCCGATCGTTGTTATTTAGATATCATTTTAAGCCCTAAAATATTGAATATTATGCTTTTTTTGGACACTTGTATTTTGAAAGCCATATATCCCTCCTAAATATCTTTATTCATTTTAACGCGTATTTGATACATTAAATGGATTTAAGTTTATCTAGCTAACCGACACTTTTGGGTTTGTTGAAGCGATATTTAACAAAACTCAAAAAATTCATGAATAATTGCTTTAACAAGGTAAAAATTTAATTTTTAGAAAATATATAAAAAAAAGGTCATATAACATATTCTATTTTTGTTTCAAACACTTATGAAAGTGTGGAACAGACATACTAGTCTACACTTTCTTGGAGTTTTATTAACTATCGTTGCAACAAACCTGAATTAAGCGGTTGAAAAAAGCGCTAAAAAATATAAACAAAGTAAAATTTTTCAAAAGCGCAATAATTTAAAAAGAGTTATTTATGAGCAATTTGGTTGCAGATATTTTAAAAAAGTATTTCATCAGATTAAATAAAATATGTAATGTACAGGTGCAATTAATAATTTTTCAAAAAAAAAAGTAAAAATTCGAATAGAATGCCATGACTTGGTATTGATTCTAAATAACTTTTCTATTTTTCTATTGCAAATTGTGTTAATTTTTTAAAATTATGGGTACTTAACTTTTAATTTCTTACTTTTCACAGACACTAACTAGCCAGATTTTATATTATTTACTCATTCTAGCCTTCTTCGACATATCTTAGTTTTTGTATCAAATATAACGTTTGCACACCCTAAAATAATTATTAATTTTTCCTTTAAGAAAGCCTATTTCAGGCTTGCTGCTTACTACACCTGGAAAAAGCTCTAGGAATGAAATACCCGTTGAGGGAAAAAGAAATGGTCGGAACTATTTCTACATTATAAAACATACTTGATCAGTTAAAATTTTTAAAAATTTGCAGTGGCCGGACATAAACAACAAGCTTAAAAACAATAAAAACACTTTTATTAATCAAGAGATTGAATGAAATTTTCAATTTAACTCTGAATAACTTGGGTAATGTTTCATGGATTACACTAAAATTTTACTCTACGTTAATTTGAATAAAATTGGTAATGTTTAAAAAAGTTTTATTAAGATTTTTAATTTTTAATAAAGGAAAAATTTGTGGTACAAACTTTGAAACTGCAAATATAAAAATATACTAAAGCACAGTCCGGCACCACAGTCACTTCTGCGGGAGTCGATTACCTGCCGGACGCGTCTTTAGGTGGCGGCAGAAGAACGGGTCTTCTCCAGAGGACTTGGTTAACGACAGGAATATATAGGGTGCAAAAAAATAAACCCCCTCAAAGTCTTTGCGAAACTCGTCGTCGCGGACCAACTCCACAAGCCAAAGTGAAACAGCATAAGCCGAGGGCTGCATGATTAAGGGAAAGCTCAATTGTTATTATGCGCACTCTCGGAACTGGACCGGGTTTAAATTTAGCCTCCTCCTACCATGCGGGACTCTGTTGGGAGCGACTGGTTACTTCCCTAGCTACTCGTGGGACAGCCATGGAGGACAAAGAAGAGAAAACTAATTAAATCTAAGGATGGACGGCAACGTTCACCCCAAATAATTAAGCACCGTCGCGGTAAACGCATTACGGTGCTGAAGCTAAAAGGAGGAGGAAGGCGCGGAAAGAACAGGAAAAGGCTACTACAGCCGCCGGTTTATCACAACCTTTCACTTCAAAACCAACGTCTAAGGGTAGCGACGCTGACTCTTCCTCCAAAAGAGGCACGGAACTCGTCACACCCAATGACAAAGAAAGACACCGGTCGGGATCGTCCACGGAATTAACTCCTATTGGGGACCAAAAACGGCACGTCGCACCTTTCCGACCCAAAGGCAGCTACAGTGAGGCGGCAACTAGCCACCTCAAGGGAGCAATCATGGATAAAGACAATCCCTACGACAAAATCACCGCTGACAAGGACGCGATTATCAAGAAAATACCCATGGAAGAGCTGGACAAAAACATCATGTCCGCCTCCTCAAGTCAAACTAAGCCTCCCATATTCCGCACGTGAAGCTAGTCTGGGGCAGATCGTCAAAATTGTGTGTGATGATGATCTATCCCTAACGTGGCTGAAGCACATCGTTGCCAGCCTAAAACCCTGGAGTAATGCTTCGCTCGCCGTTTGGGGAATAAACCAAGCTTACAAAGACTTCTCTTTGGATACCGAGAGAACCTTGGAGGTCAAAATCCTGCCCTGAAAATAACCAAATGGTAATCTTTTACCATGAGACAAAGACAACCCCAAAAGGGCATCTCTTTGTCTTCGGAATAAAAGACGAAGATATAATGTCGCTCAAAAAAAGGTCAATGAGGGTAAGCTACGCGTTCTAACGAAGACAGTTGATGGCGTGCAGACCTTCGCAGTAGTGCAGGTCGACGATGCCGCCACTTCCACCCCAACGACCGCTGAGGAGTAGGGTGGATGGTACGACGTACCTCAGGGCACTACTGTCGCGCAATCTGTGGCGCACGATAGCGGTTCTATGATAAATGTCGAGACACCAACTCAGGGTGATTCAGATTGCGAATCGTCCTAATTGGCTTTCAGCAAAACTACGCTAACTCCACCAAAGCTAAACTACTACTAAACAGGTAAGAATTATATAGTGTAACTTGCAGCCCAACAGGCAGCGACGGCAATATTGTGCCAACGCCTTGATGGGCAGCAGGATACAGTAGTACTAATCCAGGAACCCTGGAGAAATCAAACCGAAATATTAGGCTTAAGCAAACTAATGGGTTAAATTTTTAGTTTTCCAAGCAACAGTCAACCTGTGACAGCCATTTACATCGCTAGTCATCCGCTTGAACATCTTTTCACCTTAGATATCACTGCAAACAAGATGGAATATGTAACTCATTACCAAAAGAAAACTATTGTCCTGGCTTAAGTACATCTCCCCTCGGACGCAGTCACACCACCACCTGGGAAAGAAATGGAGGATCTAGTAGAATACTGCCGGAAACACAGTTTGAAGCTTGTTATGGGCTGTGACTCCAGTTCACACCATATTGGCTGGGGCAGTGAGGACATGAAAGTTAGAGGTAAGTCACTTTACGACCTAATAACACATAATCTAAGCATTATAAATCAAGACACCGAGTCCACTTTTGTAAACTCGCGTTGTCAAACAAGAATAGATACCACGCTAAGAACTGCAAGCATATTAAACTTAATACAAGACTAGCACGTATCTGACGATGTTTAATTATCAGATTACCGCTGGTTAACGTATGAGATAAACTTTTTCCTATCAACATCATCCGGAATTCTCGGAAAACAGATAGGGTACATTACCACGAACTGTTGGAAGAGAAACTGCGAAATGTAGAAACTAAAACCTCCAAAACAAATAACGATTTGAAAACGTATGCAAACACAATCTAAAACGAAATTCTAAAGGCCTATAAATGCGCCTGTTCCATGAGGTTGGTCAAGAATGATGGCACTGCCTGCCCATGGTGGTGCCAAGAATTGGATCACCTTAAAAGTGACGCCAGGAAAGCTTTTAACAAGGCTAAAACAACTAAAGTCGATGAGAACTGGCAACTAGACAGATTCCTGCTCAAAGAATATAAAAAAGCAGTAAGACAAAAACAAATAGCAACCTAGAGAGCATACTGTGAGGAAATTGAGGATTTTTCTGATGTAGCTATGCCCAAAAAAGCACTAAATTAAGATCCATATCAAAGTATAGGAAAACTGAAGAACGAGGATGGTTCTTAGACAAGTAACCTGAAAGAAAGTATCACCTGCCTGGTTGTTACATATTTTCCAGGTTCCACCACTATAAAATCAACAGACACAGAGTATGTGAATGTGAATGTAGTAGTGATACCCACAAACGAAGACTGGCAAATGGCCTCAAAAATTATTGATTAAGACCAAGCTCAATGGGCCATCACTGGTTTCTCCCCCATCAAATTACCAGGATCACCGGACGGCATATATCCAGCCCTACTCCAGTGGAAAATGGAGAAATTACTACCGCACCTGGTGAGAATGTTTAGGTAATCACTGACGCTACGATACATCCCGAAGGCTTGGTGAAAAGTCAGGGTTGTCTTCATACCGACACCAGGGAAGGCAAACCATAGTATCCCTAAATCATACAGACCAATCAGCCTTACATCATTTTCTATGAAAACTATGGAGAGGCTATGCGAAAGATATATCAGAAATGTAGTGATTATCAATAGACCCTTACACCCAAAACAACATGCATACACCACAGGCAGGCAACAGACAGCGCTGTACACAGTCTCAAATAAAATCAAAAGATTACTGGACTACAAGGAGTATAGTATAGGCTATAAGAACGCAAAACGAACTTATCATGTATTTTTAGCCTTATCATTAGAATGATAACAATTTAAAGAAATGTCATATTAGTTGCCTAAAACCAAAAAAAAAAAAACAGAAAAAATGTGACTTTTAAAAGTTTATTACCAAAGCAATCACCAAAAAAGATTTTTAACCAATTCGGGCATTAATTTTCAAATAATGACTCCAAACCATGACTTGCGTACTTGGCTGGCGTGGTAAATGGCCTTGATTAATTTTCGCCCTTATTAATTTCCTTGTTAGTTAAATACCCATAAACTTGCAATATTTTAAAATCCAAATATTTTTGGAATAGGCCACCTTAATTAAATTACCCTTATTTTTATTGCTTTATAGGATGGATTGTTAAATTTGGGACTTTGATTAAAAAAAGAAAAAAATTGACAGTATTCCCTATTTCGTGTATTAGCCTTTAAGTTAGCTTATCTGTTAATTACAAATTATAAATACCAATATTATACTGATTCTAGTTTTAGTATAGAACTTTACTGAAAAGGCTACACTTTGACAAATCTTAGTATTAACTACGATTAATTTCATAGGAGAATTTAGTGGGATATAGTATCATTTTCACACGCTCTGTTGCCGGCATCGGGAGTAATTAGTCGCATTTGGGCCAACACGCTTGGACCCGTACCATTAATAGTGGCCCGGAGCGAACAGACTTTCGGCCACACCACGATAGCCTATCTGCATCACGCAGACCTCTAATGGAATAGCAATGAAATTAGTAAAATAATGTCCTTAGTTTAATTGCTAAACGGAAAGTCCTCGGCCCGGTCAGCCAGGAAATTAGTTTTGATTAAGGGCTTTCCGTGAACAAGATTCTACTCTGCAGGAATTAGCATGGGTGGAACATGAAAAAGTAAATATTATACTGAATTATTATAGCTATTTAACACACAAGGGTATTATTAAGGGTTATTAATGATTGATTTTTTCGGTAATCGTTTCGTTCCTTAGTTGTAAAAATCATAATTTTTCTGAATATATTTCGGTAGTAGGCAAACAACCTTACAAATGTCATTATGTTTATTTTCAAAGGACAGGGTTATGTTAGGTACAAGGCACAAGTGATTAAGAAAAAACAATTTAGCATATAAAAATATAATCTTTTGAACTATGATTATTTTTGTCTGCCCTTTTGCAAACATCTCGCTTCATTTAAAAAATATTAGTACTGATCTTGCCCCTTCGATGTGAGTAATTTTTAATATTTATTAATTTTATTAAGTTCTAATGTTCTAAACTGCCTAAATATCCATCTTGTTTTTACATATAGTTGTAATATTTAAAACTAATGACTGATCTAGCTGTTAAAATCTAGCCATTATATTACCTCTATATAAAAAGGTATGTCACCTATCCAACAGACTATATACCGTTAACTAGTGCTGCAGAGATAGTATCAATAGAAATTGATTGATCTTTAAATTTGTTTTCTGGTAGAAATATTGTTTTTGCTAAAAAACACTTAAAATAAGTTTATATATTGTTTCATGTACATTAAGTTGCACATACTATAATCGTTGAATAAAACATAATCATGCAATAATAAGAGCTACTATAACGATCACCGAAAAAAATATAAATAAGCGATTTTTATTTGGCGAAAACTGATAAAAATGGGTTGATTAAAGTTTAATTATTAAAAAAAAAGTTTGCACTTAAAAAAAAATATTTTTGGATTCAATTTTGTTTTTTAATCATTAAAGTATTTAAGTCAACTAGTAATTATATGGGTACTAGAGGTACTAAGTTTTAAATTAATTTATGTATGTAATATATCGGTTTTTAAATTAACAAAAAGAAACTAGGGGTATTTAAAATAATATGCTATGTGATTTTAAACTTTAATACCATTGGCCATTTGAGAAGCTGTAAAAAAATAAAAGATAAAAGCTGAAACAAATTCCTATATTGATAATTTTACACTACAAAAATTCTAAACATAATTTAACAAAAAAATAAATTTATAGATATTTTCTTTAAATATCTTAAACAAATATTCTAAAATAAAAACATTTGTGGTTTGTGCTGGAGTAAATGAGTAAAAAAGAAACAATAATATTTTTGTTTAAGGAGCCGCCTTACACCCCAAGTAAAAAATGATAAAATATTGATCTTATTCGGAGATGTGCCCTACTTGTTTTTTAGGAACTTTTAATTTACTTTTTTACGCCATGCTTTAAAGTACACTCCAGTATGTATTTTAGAGCATTGAAACTCAAACTTTAATTTCACGATTGCTTTACTAACCCCTAACAGGCAAAATATCTAGGTGTCATCCTAGACTCTAAACTTACCTGAAACCAACATCTACAGAAAATAGGAAAGAAAGCGGAGATGACTCTTATTTTAATCAAAATATTTTAACATATAGCCTTAAACCAAGCATGGTTTATTAATAATATATGCTTTACAGCACTATGCAAAAGAAAATAACGGGAGGGTTTAAAAAAAACAAGCGGATCTGCATGGTAAAAGACCCAAGGCGTCACTAGGAGCACTAGTAAACGTCCAAGCTGACATGGAAATGCCAAAAAGCACTGGAAGTCCTGGGAGAACGTAACGGGGTAACTTTCCTGTGGGTACCAGGGCATTCGGGAATAGAAGGCAATGAAAAAGCGGATAAGCTAGCGAGACAGAGATCATCCACACCGTACTTTGGATCAGAGCCTGCCCTTGGAGTGACCAAAACCACAGCACGAGGGCAAACCAGGAAATTAATCCAAAACAAACACGAGGGGAGCCTTAGTAGACATAGATAAGGCTTCATAAATGGCCCATCCAAAAAAACGAGGGAAGAACTAAACAGGCAAAGTAGGAAAAGACTTCGCATAACAGTAGGGTTGCTAACAGGGCACGATAACCTTAGAGGAGAACGATAAGCTCATATAATGGGGACCCAAGGTGCAGAATGTGTGACGAGGGGAAAAAAACAGCCTACCATATCTTGTGCAAATGTGAAGTATTGAATAACAAAAGACAGGCATTATTTGGGCAACCGAAAATGAGCCCACAGGAATATATCAACCAACCAGTCTCGAGGTTATACAGACTTGTAGAAGAAACAAGACTAATGGGAGGATTGGTATAAAAGAAAATATGAGACTAGGCAGACCATAACAGGCTATGCTGGCTCCGGTAGTAAATCAAGGCGGCTCCTAGGTAAGAAGAAGAAGAACAACCCCTGACAAAAAATTACACTAGCTGGTTTACTTATTTACTTTTAAACTACATATATTTTAATTGTAAAAAAAAAGAATAACTTTAAATGTAATACCAATAAATTTTACCCAAAATATCTATCTGAAACACAAAAGCAAATAGAATATGTCATTTCTTTTAATATAAATGATTTATTACATGTCTGGTCTCCGCTTTAGTAGTTACGTAGATATAAGCAAATAATTATGAATTTCTTAAATATTGCAAAATAAAATTAAAAAAGAACAAATAGTATCATTATTAACCTTTGCCACGTTGAAACAATGCTCGCTATATAAACGATTCTAAGCATTGTGGGTGAGTACCTATAGAACAAACGCTGTCTGTTTTTTGTGTGATTTAGATTCCACGTTAACTGGTGGTCCTGTCAAACATAAAATGAAAAGGTGTAGTTTTAAGGTAGTAGTTTTCTGTCGTCAAGGTTAAAACGAATAAATGAAAAGTCGTAAAAAAATTATAAAACGTTAATAATAATAATATCGGTCAAATATTACAATTTTAAAAAAACACTATTTATCGAAAATAATACTCGTCAAAAATTTAACAATGCAAAATCTATATCTGTCCAAAACAAAACACACCTGTTACAAATATCATATGTCAGAAATAAAATCTCTTTGCTAAAAAGAATAATTAACGAAGTGGTAAAGAAAGGACGTAGTAATATTACAACCACTTTAAGCAATGATATCTGTTAAAAAATAGAAGTGTTAAAATTCAGGGTAATCTCATAAAAATAGCAGGTGACAAAATAACATCTGTAAAAAATGATACCATGTCAAAATGATACCTGTCAAAATATCATGTGTCAAATTTACGTTTAAAAAAATGTTATCTGTCGAAATTACGTTTCACAAAATGTTCAAGAGCAACATCTGTTAAAACTATATTTTAAAAAAAAATGGCATTTGTATTGCGTTTTTCAAATACGCTTTTTTACATTTTGCCCCTTAAAAACCTACTAATCAACGCCCATGAATCATCCAATTTGTCCTTCTCAGAACTGATACCCTATTTTAACCAAGTGATTTAATTGGTTTTTATAATCTTTTTATGTAATTTTTTTACATTGGATCACTTAAGAAATACGTTTACGTACGCCAACGACTAACATAATTTTACAAAATTAAGGCCTTTTCATAGCCAATTATTATAACAAATTTTATTTAATTGGTGTTTTTTGAATGACTTTCGCTTTTTACATTTTATCCCTTAAAAAACAAGTAAGCGTACGCTTATAAACCATAAAATCTATCAGAATAAGAATTGTTCTAATCCATTAGGCTAAATTTGGGATACATATATCAAGTTTTTAATATGATGACAACAGAGACACACACAAACATACATATATAAAATATTTTTTTACATACTTGTTAAGATAACAGGAAGGTACAGCACTCCTTCTAATTTTATTGTAAAAACAAATATGAGCATTGTATTTGTAATTTGTCATAACAATAATTACTTTGTAGTGACAAATACAAACGCCCCTTTACTGTAATAATAAATTTGGCTATTTTTTAGTTTAGAATATCAAGCGGAAAAAAAAGAGTAGTAAAACCGAATATGGTGAAAAATACTTTACCCAAAATAAATTCCAAATTATAATTATATTATGTAAATACTGAAATTTATTTAACATATTTATTAATAGGCAAAGTATCAATTTCCAAAGAGACGCCACTGCCTTTGTCTTTGGCTTATTCACTAGGGACGCAGGTAATTTGCGACTCGCGACGTACATCGGCTTACACTTTAGATCCGCCAGGGCAAGATTTTAATAAATATGGATAGGGACAGTTGGGATACGTATTTCCTGATTATTGCCTCTGGAGGTTTTGGAACGAGGAAAGTTGTTATAAATTATCAATTTTGGCGAGTTAAAGTTTTCAGAAATATTTTTTGCATTTTTTAAAATATGTTTACCTTTTTAAATGCTTCATATTGATTTAAAAGCAAATTGCGTTAAGTTATTATTTTAGTAGAGAGGTTTTTTTTTCATTATAGAGAGTTGTGCAAATTTATGGATGTATAATGAATTTAGGTGTTTTTTTTTAATATATAGCTGAAGATAAAACAGATTTTGTAATGTGTAAAAAGTCTAATAAGTTTTCAAGCATTAAAAGGCTATTTTATTTTAAAACCCTACAGCATTTTTTATTACGTACCTTTAATCAATGCACAGTAAAATCTTATTAAGTATTTTGTATATTAAATATTTGCCTATAAAATATATTTGCTTTTCATGCTTATTAAAATATTATCAATATTTTGTACATCAAATTATTTCTTTTAATTTTTGCTTTTGCAAAACTAAATTTTACATAGATATTTTAGTGGCAAGTGTCACAAATTAATGTACAATTTTACGTTTTTCATTTTTCGTAACCATTTTTTATCCACATTATCTTCTTTTGTCAATTTACTTCTCCATTTGTCTTCCTTTTCGGCTATGTATCTGATTGTAGGCTCATATGTTTGCCTTCATTTAATTTGGTAATTTTTAAGTGGTGAAGGGCCGGTTTATCGACCAAGGGATAACTCGGGTGGTTAGCTGGCCCCGGGCTAACTCTAACCCTGGCCTAACTCTAACCCTGGGCCAACTATCGAATAGAAGTTGGCCCAGGGTTTAGAGAGAAGAGTGTTTATCCAAGCCTTTTTAACCCAGGGCTAGCAATCCGACGAGTTCTTCGAAGGTTGGTAATACTGATGCAACGTGGCCAGTTCATTTTTTTACAATATTTTTAACATTTTTTTCATTTCATGTCATACCTACAATACACAAGTTGTTCTAAAAGCCATGATACTCTTAAATATATAATATTTCCATTAAATATTTATTAAGATAAAAGCAATAGCACACTAAATATTTTTAAGTCCAGAAGAAAAGTTTTATGCAAGTTTTCTCAGTATTTATCATTTAAAGTTGTTAATCAATGGCACAGCTTTAACCAAAGAGGAAGAGACCTGTTGGAATATCTTATGGGTACCAATCTGGAGATTCTGAACAGAGGCTCGGTGGGCAACTTTCAGAATAGAATTAGATCAAACGTTTTAGATCTGACCCTATGCTTACGGAGCATAGAAGATGACTGCAGAAACTGGAGAGTCTCGAATGAACCCTCACTCTTAGACCACAAGCACATATGTTTTGACCTCTCACTGAGAGAGAATAGTAGAAAGTTTTTAGGAATTCGAGACACACGAACTGGGAGGAATATCGAGATAAACTTAAGACGCGGATGGCGACCTTCCCGACGAGGTACGGAACAGCTAGGGAGATTGAGATCGCGGTGAGACATATGGAGGAAGCTATTATAGCCTCGTACCATGAGTCCTGCCCAGCGACCACTGCAAAGCTAAGAAAAAAACCATGGTGGAACCAGAAACTCGCTAAGATGAGGCAAATAGCTAAAAAGAGGCTCAACAAGGCCAAGAAAACTAAAACTCCAGAGGATGAGTAACTGTATCACGAGGCTCTCAGAACCTACAAGAAGGAAATCGCTTTATCGAAAAAAGAAACCTGGAAGACTTTCTGCGAAAGCATAGAGACATCCAAAAACACATCTAGACTGCTACAGGTTCTGAAGTCGGACCCAGAATCAAAACTGGGAACACTCAGAAAAGAGAATCGAACATATACAAAAAACTTCGGAGAGACAGCTGAAGTCCTTCTGAAAGTACACTTCCCTGGGTGTCACATAACAGGAAGGAATAACTTGAGAACGCAGACTGGAAGGGGAAAAATGTTGGAAGCTGGTAGCAGAGATCTTCAATGTCAGGAGGATGGAGTGGGCAGTAGGATCGTTTGGGTCATTCAAGGCGGCGGGGCCGGATGGAATATTCCCGGCACTACTGCAAAAGGCTCTGGACATTCTCACTCTGCCCATGTTGAAGCTTCCATGGCTCTGGGGTATATCCCCAAGAGCTGGAGGAGGACCAGACTTGCCTTCATACCAAAACCTGGCAGGACGGACTACTGCGACAGTAAAACGTTTAGACCCATAAGTCTCACATCGTTCTTTTTAAAGACGATGGAGAGAATGATAGGTGGGCATATAAAAGTTAAATACCTAAAGGAAAACCCACTCAACAAGAGCCAATTCGCATACACGGCAGGAAGCAGCACTACAGCTGTTCTACATGAGCTTGTTGGAAACTTGGAAAAATGTCGAGATACGAAAGACTACGCTCAAGTGGCCTTTCTAGATATAGGAGGAGCATTTAATAATACCACGACAGTGGTAATATGACATGCACTTGAGAAGCATGGTATTGACAAGACTATCACACGATGGATCCGTCTGATGCTAACTAATAGGAATGTCATCCTGGAGGTTGGAGATACCACAACTGAGGGTACAGTCAGCAGAGGATGCCCCCAAAGGGGCGTCTTTTCCCCACTCCTATGGAACCTGGTCATGAATGGATTACTGAAAAAAAAAATCAGCATTAGAGGTACTCATATACAAGCCTTTGCAGATAATGTGGCCATTATGGTCAAAGGTAAACATGCAAACACGATAGTGGATATTATGGAAAGAGAGCTGCCAATGGTAGCGAAATGGTGTCAGGAAAACGGACTGACAGCCAGTTCATCAAAAACAGAGCTCGTATTATTTACTAGAAGGAGAAAACATACCGGGCTTGGGAAAGTGAAGTTCGGTCTGAGAGAACTAAAATACTTCAGTACAGACAAGTATCTTGGATTGATACTAGACGACAAGCTGAATTGGAGAGCACATCTTGAAATGGTAGCGAAGAAGGCCACAGGATCGGTATGGCTCTGTAAACGAGTCGTAGGAACTGGGAACTTTCTCCTAAGGTCATGAAGTGGATATACGAAGCAGTCATCAGGCCACGGATACTGTATGCCTCCGTGATATGGTGGCAACGCACAGATAATGCTGAAACACATACAAAGAATGGCAATCAGAGGGATAACTGGGGCAGCACCCACTACTCCGACGGAATCGCTGGAGATTATTACGGGGCTCCCACCCCTCCATATAATGATCAAGGCCTCAGCAAGGGCGAAGGCACTAAGACTGGAGTGTGGAGGACGGTGGAGGACGAGAGGAGGGCACTGTGACATCATGGGCCAAGTGAGAACTGTGGCTCTTTCGATAAAACAGAATAGCATCCCCCCAGTAATCCACTTAGACCTCATGCAAAGGGTGGACATGGCATCGGCGGATGACTTGGCTCACAAACGCTGTGGGACACCAAGCGAAGGAACAGTTATCTATACAGATGGCTCGAGGAAAGGAGGCCGCACAGGCTTCGGTTTCTATGTAGAAAGGACGAACTACAAGTTCTATGGAACAATGGGAAAATATGCAACCGTATTTCAGGCGGAAGATATGGCAATAGCCAAAGCCATAGAATACCGCCTTAATAGAAGATACAGGGGAAAAATAACTATATGAACTGACAGTAAGGCAGCGATCGGGGCGCTAACAAATACAGTGCACAGATCAATCTTACGAATAGATCCCGGGGAATGAAATGGCTGACAAACTCGACAATTTGGGAGCTGAGGACAATGGACCTGAATATACCGTGGGAATCTCTTACAACACGGATACAATAGAGATAGCAAGATGGATAGAGAAACGGTCCGATGAATAGGACCGTAAATTATAATAAATTATAAAAAAAGTGAAAAAAAAAAAAAATTGAAAAAAAAAAAATTGAAAAAACGTGAAAAAACCCCCAACCCCTTCTTCCTACGCTCCCAGAAGTCTGCCAAAAAATCTCACGAGGTTGATAAATTGTAAATAAAGTGTTAGTATAGTTAGAAAGGAAGCGGTTGGATTGTTTAATAGGGGTTATTATGGTTATAAGGAGGATATAGCGGAGAAGGGGTGTGTTTGAAGTTCTTTGAGACCCACAGGAATGGAGGCAGGCGGAGTGCAGCAAACATGCGTGAAATTATATTTGGTAAGAGAGATTGTTTTAAATTAATGTACTGACGTATAAAAAGGACAGACGACCACCTTAAGAGCGCAGAAAGGATGTACCGCTCCAAGGTCAGCAGGAGTGCTGTTGTTGCCAAAAAACCGAAAATTTATAATGATGCTCAAAAAGGGCGCGTTTAAGAAATCAAATTAAAATATTTTTATTTTTAAACCCTTAATATGACTAAGAAATTCTTACCTCTAAACAGGACCATAAATTATAGTAAACTATGAAAATTGTAATTTTTTTAATTTATAAAACGTGAAGTAAACGTGATAAAACCGCCCAACTCCTTCTCCTGATATTTCTAGGAGTCTGCCAAAAAAGCTCACGAGGTTGAAAAATTGTAAAGAAAGTGTTAGTATAGTAAGAAAGAAAGCGGTTGCATTTTTTAATAGGGGTTATTATGGTTATAAGGAGGAACTAGCCGGGAAGGGGTGTGAAGTTCTTTGAGACCCCCAGGAATGGAGGCAGGCGAAGTGCAGCAAACATGCGTGAAATTCAATTAGTTAACTATTATATTTGATCAGAGAGATTAATGTACTGACGTATAAAAAGGACAGACGACCACCTTAAGAGCGCAGAAAGGATGTACCGCTCCAAGGTCAGCTGGAGTGCAGTTGTTGCCAAGAAACCGAAAATTTATAATGATGCTCAAAAAGGGCGCGTTTAAGAAATCAAATTAAAATATTTTTATTTTTAAACTCTTAATATGACTAAGAGATTCTTACCTCTAAACAGGACCATAAATTAAAGTAAACTATGAAAATTGTATTTTTTTTTTGTTTAAAAAACGTGAGGGAAACGTGAAAAAAACCCCAACTCCTTCTCCTGACATTTCTAGGAGTCTGCCAAAAAAGCTCACGAGGTTGAGAAATTGTAAAGGAAGTGTTAGCATAGTTAGAAAGGAAGCGGTTGCATTGTTTAATAGGGGGTTATTCTGGTCATATGAAATTTAATTAATTAAATATTATGTTTGGTCAAAAAGATTGTTTTAAATTAAATAAATGACTGATTGAAATGTTGAAAAGAATATGGAAATCATGTTATATACCAAACCAGAACAAGAAGGTTGTATCGCTTAAGAATGGGGCCAAGGCATAAATTGTTTTGTTTTTTCATCAGTGAGTGATTTAGTTTATGAGACGCCTATGTAAAGGTAAAAAAAGATCTATTAAAGTTAACTTGAGTGTTAAGGCATAAGTTGTTAGTATTAAGCTCTTTGTTTATTTTTATGTCTTCGTGAAAATCTATTCTAATAAAGTTTTTAGATGTATTATGTAGTAATTCAAAAATCTTGCACAATACCACATCTAAAAACTTTAATATACTAGAGTTTCTCGAAGACATAGAAATAAACAAAGAGCTTAATACTAACAACTTATGACTTAACACTCAAATTAACCTCAATAGATCTTTTTTTACCTTTACATAGGCGTCTCATGAACTAATCACTCGGTTCCTTGGCAACAACTGCACTACAGCTGACCTTGGAGTGGTACATCCTTTCTGCGCTCTTAAGGCGGTCGTCTGTTTTTTTTATACGTCAGTACATTAATTTAAAACAATCTCTCCGACCAAACATAATAGTTAACTAATTGAATATCACCCATGTTTGCTGCACTCCGCCTGCCTCCATTCCTGGGGGTCTCAAAGAACTTTACACCCCTCTCCGCTATATCCTCCTTAAAACCATAATAACCCCTATTAAACAATTCAACCGCTTTTCTGCTAATACCTAAAAAACCATTTTGAACATATTCCTCTAACATTAACAATGGCGCTTACAGAAGCGAAGTTTTTAGCACTTTTAACCCTCCACTTCCCACTCCTGCTCGAGTCTAAAACTATACAAATAGTCGTATTCAGGTAATCACCCTTTACATCTTCTAAGACCTTTCAACCTGTTACAAATTAAATTCATGAAAATTAGCTACAGACTGGGCTATGGACGGAGTAGTGGATTTGGTGCAAAATTTGTTTCATTTCCATGAATTTAATTTGTAATGTTTTTTTTACAGTAAATGGATGCAGAAACTTACATTTATAAATTTAGGGTAATTCTAATCAAGGCAAAATTTTGATTTATACAATAAAATAAGTACACGTACCAACTTAGTAAGTGTTTTAAACAAAAATTATATTGACTTTTATTTATATCAAATAGGAAAAAGCAAAATAAAGAAAATGAAATACGAAAATCGTGATAGGCTTTTAAAAAGTGGTACGTTTGTTAGTCGTTTTTAATAAGGCACTTTTCTTAAATTTAATATTCGTATTATCTTTAAAACACAAAACACTATTAGATCTCAACAAAACCAAAACCATACAATATAAACGAAAATACAAAAAATGTCATTTATAACTTCCCTTGTTAATGTAATTAAATTTTATAGGTAAAACTTCTAGACCATTAGCCAAAACAATAAAAGAACATAGATCATACAATGACATAGAATTCCACAAATCAAAAATCTGCCAACACGCATTTGATAACAACCACAAAATAAACTGGAACACTTCTAGTATTTTAGCAAAATAAACTTGTTCAAAAAAACGTTAAATTAAGGAAAGTGCATTTATATTATTAAGTAAAAATAAATGTGTAGCATTAATATCAGTTAATTTAAATAATACATGGTTATCTATGCTTGATGCTGAAGTTATTTTACACCCCCTTACTTTTTTTGTCTTTTTGAAAATTATAAATATACTTGTTAAACAACCTAATATGCCATTTATGAAAAAACTTCATAAATTTTAAAAAGGTGTCAGAATTTCCTAACTTTTCAATCCAAAATTTGTTTAAAAACCTAGTTTAAAATTTTATTTTTTATTTTGATATTATCTTAACAACGTTGGCCGACTTGCTACCGAAGCGTAGATTAGTATTTTTATTTTTTTGGATTTTTAGGGTTTTTTTATGCTTTGGGCGATCTGCCAGTTAATATGGATCAATAGGACTGAGCAGGCTCAGTTCGCTATACCCCGGAACCTGGAACGAAGTGGTCCCATTTTCTAAAGCACTTTTCCTGTTGACTATTTTTACCATTTCTATTAATTTTTGCTTATTTTATTTTTTTTTTTAATTATTTTGGAGTAAACGAACTCTTATGCCAAATATATTTTTCATAGGTAATATGAATAATACAGACTTTGTAGCGGTCTTTGAATCTACAGAAAAAATATGATAAAAACAGTAAACTATTGCCTTAAAATGGTATATATGCCTATGATCTTTTAAAGTAAGTTCTATGTATTATGTTCCATTGTATTTACAGGTTAAATAAACAATGATTGTAACCATTACAGTTGTGTCTTTAAGCTTATCTTAAAATAAATGTCTGCGCTTTCAAATGTCTCTTCCTAATAAGAGAAGCATCAATCAACCTATTTCGTTTAATTTACAGAGGAAAATCCGTGTCGTTAATATAAACAAACCCATGCGGCATTCATGAATTAGGGTTAGCTTTCCTACATAGACACTAACTGACAGAAGCGTAATTAAGTACATCATTAATAAAGATTAGCAGCGTTTCTGCAGTTGGTTGCGTGTTCCAATCATACAAGGCTGCGTTTAGACTATAACCCTTTAAATAAACATAAATTATTAGAAATTAAAAAAAAAACAGATAAAAATATTGTTTTTACGATATACCAAATGATTCAAAAGTATTAAATGATAACTAACCTGTCAAAAAGGGATGGTACAGGGTTGTCCACTGAAATGAAATAGCTATAATTGTTTTGACCAAATTTAAAAATGATAAAAACAAAAAATAAAACTATAAATAAACCCCCGTAGGGCCATTTTGCTATTTTATTTCTAAATGAAATTCTTAGTCTTTATGTGAATGTCCAATTCTTTGCGTCCCTTATAATCTAAAATCAAATATTGTATTTTTAAAATGCCCTTTTTTAAATATAAATCAATAAACTGTTCGTCTACTGTACCAATAACACATGACAGATCAATACGTATGCATCTTTATCCTTTTGCGGTTAAATGTAGTTCATCAAAGGCCCAAAGAAAATATTGCTAGAGCAAAAAATTGCAAATAAAATTAACACACATATCAAAATATTATAAAAATTCTCTGAAAAGACTGAAAAGGAAGCATCAGTCCTGTTTCAAATTCAACGGAGGACATATCGAATATGTATGTTTATATTTTTATGATATCTGATGTTCCTAAGCTTAGTCTATAGTTTAGCGATATATAAACAACTACCATTTGTTACTAACTTGTAAAAAATATAAACAATTTTTAAACTTAATTTTTTAGTTGTCTGAATGATACCTCCACCAAAGGCTGAACATGTATCCGTATCAATCTGTCAGATGTTAATCACAAGGTAGACTCGATTTAAACGTGCAGAAAATAGTCGTTTTTAAATCAAAAATTTATAATTATAGATTAAATGATATAGGAGAAATTGGATACTCAATAAAAAAAAATAGTTTATTTCTACAAGAAACTATTAAAATTAGCCCTAGCAGTTTTGTTAAGTAGTAATTGTTATAAGCATTATATTTAGATTCGGCGAAAAAAATTATAGAGGATTGCAATTTATTTTTTTTTACTGCGGGTAGAGTCAAAAAAGCGGCTTGTCGATTTTCGTTGGATAACTATGTAGAGGGTGGGCCAAATTCAACGCTTTTGATGGGAAACTCATTTTTCTCTACGTTTTACACAAAACTGACCTTTGTTTACGAGGCATAAATTTCAAGCCAAACTTAAGGGTGAAAAGCACTATGTGTTATCTTGCGTCATTTTCTCGCTACATCGTATTTTTAAATTTCTTGCGTTTTCTCTAATCCTTTTTAACTTGAAGAACACTGATAAATATGTTTTTTTACCACTAAAATATATTCACAATTATTGTTACTGCAGTTTCAACTTACAGAGTCATTTTCAAACAAAATTTTTTTCAGACTAAAGTATCAATACAAAAATAAGGTGAATTTATACCTCTAAGTGGTAGGAAAAACTTTATGTCTAAGGCATTCTTGGTTGAACCAGATGTTTTGGCTCGCTTTTTTGTATTTGAGGCTAAGTCTGAAGAACAGGGTGGCTTGGTAAGCTGTACTTGCTTTTTTCAAAAAATTGATGCTATTAGCCGTTACTATGTGGTAATTAATCATCATGAAGAACACTGATAAATTTATCAGTGTTCTTCATGATGATTAATTACCACATAGTAACGGCTAATAGCATCAACCTTTTTAACTTTTTTACTAAAAATGTTTTTTTTTAATTCTGAAAATACCTTTACCACAAATTAAGGATAAGCTTCTAATTTTTTGTCTTTAATGACATTTTTTTAAAAATTAAAATAGAAAACCCTGTATATCTCTACAGTTTAAAAATGGTCAAAAATTGCTTTTTCAAAAATGTACTTTATATTTTTTTAGGCTGATTTTGAGATAAATTATATATTATATTATTTAATATTATTACAGGGTACAAAATAAGCCATGGAAAGATAAAAACATATTTTAATTTAAATATTCTTATTTAACTTTTTTATTTAATTAAATACATAAACTGCAATAGTGCAAAAGGACAACCATAAATATAAATGTAATAATGTGAATAAATACCGTAATGAATAATCCTTCCTAAAGTGTTACTAATTTATTTTATTGAGGTGTTATATATAACAACAGTTTGATCAAGATCTAACAAAAAGTTAATATATTATATATTAGAAAACAACTATTTGAATCTATGCAGGTAAATATAAGGTAGTCATAACAAACAATCGCAAGCTTGAATGCAAACGCATATTATTATCCGCTGTTTTTTGTTGCTAACTTATTATATTAAATAAAAATATAATATGTTAAAATGTTTTATATAGTGTGATAAAAATCTTTATTTAATTATTTAATGTATATTTATTTTTAATATTTATCTTTATTGTAATTTATAAAATACAAAAGTTAAATTAAGATTGTTTAAACTAAAACTTATTTTTTTTGCCTAATTTCTACCCAATACAAACAATAAATAACATAATTCGTCATTTATCTTAGAAACGGCTTGAAACAAATACAAAGTATAAGATATTTCTAAAAAGGTATTTTTTTGGTCATTATAAAACTGTAAAAGATCCAGGGTGTACTATTTAAAATTTAAAAAACAACAAATAAATAATACGAAGAGCATATTTGCAATCTGCTTGAAACGTTGTTCTACAAAATTAAAAATTCTTTATTGACAAAAAAGTTAAGGAGTATTAAAAAATAAGCCAGAAACTGAAAAACACGCTGTAGTGAGTAAACAACTGAAAATAGCCACTTGCGCTTTTCTCCAGTAAGTTTGGCTTGAAATTTGAGGCTCGCAAAAAAAGGTCACTTTTGTGCAAAATATACAAAAACATGATTTTTTTTATAAAGTCCTCGAATTTGGCCTACCAGGCCATGGCCATGGCAAATAAGTGCGGGGCAGAAACAAACGTATTTTGTAAGAAAAAACAAAAACATTTGGAACTTTTTTTTTATTTATGGAATACGGTTTATTATTATTTTTCAATTCCGAAAATAACACATAAAGTCTTGTTTAAAGAGTGAGCGGTATATTGTGAGGCTTGCAGGAGAGCCTT
The DNA here is from genome assembly GCA_019359885.1 of Listronotus oregonensis. Taxonomy (NCBI): domain Eukaryota; kingdom Metazoa; phylum Arthropoda; class Insecta; order Coleoptera; family Curculionidae; genus Listronotus; species Listronotus oregonensis. The sequence goes on along the minus strand of JAHBCN010003374.1, from coordinate 49,728 downwards.
ACTCAGAGATTCACAGTTTTCTTTTTCAGGGGGCTTGATCTTTTGAGGCAGGATGAGGCCGGTCAAAGACCAACGTTATGCCCCGTTTAATTTAGCGTTTAATATGTTTTTTTTACATTTGACCCTTTAAAAAAACCCATTAACACACATCTGTTAAAATTATAACCTTGTCCCAACCAATTATTATACCAAATTCGGTTACCTTTGATTTTAATATTTTTTTTTTATATTCGACCCTAAAAAAGGTAGTTAACGTAAACCCATGAGTTAACCAATTTATCAGAATTGACATCTCGTATTAATCAATTATTATGCAAAATTTGGTTTTATTTGGGTATTGAAAATTTTAATTATGAATTTTTTTATATTTGATCCCTTAAAAAACTTCTTTAGCGTATGATCCTGAGTTATACAATCTAAAAGAATCTGTAAATTTACCTAAATATTTTTCTTGCCAAACGCTGCTTATTTTTAAAATTATTTATTTGGAAATATAAAATAATTATTTGTATTTAGCATTCTCTTGGCACCCGTAGAAAAAAAACTGACCACAGACATACAACAAAAATAATGATTTACTACAATATACTTAATGTTTAGGATCTTAGGGTGGTTTTTAGTAGAACGAAAACTATACTACCTTACAATGATCTTTATTTTTAGGTTTAGTTTAGAAATGCTAATAACGTTAGAACATACTTTTCAGAATTCCATAGTTTGTAAGGAGAATTGCATTAATACTGCATGAAATGTGTTAATGATTTTTATTTTAGTAGAACAAATAAAACGGTTTTATCATTTATTTAGGAGACTATACCAGGTATTTAAACTCATTTAACCTTTATTAATTCTTAATGCAAAGATTTATTATTATAAACCTAAAACTTAAAAGCTCAATTTCTTTAGTCTAACAAAAACCCTTTGTGGTGATACATAATATTTAATTATTTATAGGAATTTCATAAATTACCTTAGCGGAAAAAATATATACTTCATTTAATATTAAATGTTTGGACCTCAACTGTGTGTCCCAAATTGGGCTTACATGTATTGGTAACTCGGGAACCATTAGAGCTACAGTGTTGGTCAAATTGGGAAAGTTTTAGACAATTGAATTGCAAAATTAAATCTGCTTTTAGATTTTATTTATTTTTTATGGTTTTTAAAATAATTAAGAAAATCCAAAATGGTGCATTTTTAACTTTTGCCTGTAGCTCGCAAACTACCAATTTTACGGTTTTAAGATTACTACATTATTAGAACCATTTTTAGGAAGACTTTAATTTAAGTAAAAATATTTATCTAACTTTATTTGTTTTTGAGATATTTACCCAAACTTTGGATTTTAATACGGACGCCATATTGGATTTTTACATTTTTGAAAAGAGCTCTTCAAGAGCTTTTCATTGATGTATCACAAGTCTAGGTTTTCAGATTGCTTAAGCTCTAAAAACGATAATTTTTGTTTATTTGATAGTAGGTTTAGACTAGACTGCGTAATGACCGCCCCGTTTCATACAAAACAAATGATACGCATCTTATAATTTAAATAATGTAAATGTCAAAATTAGGGTGCATCTTATTTCTCGTTTAGAAACTCCTTCAACAAAAATTTTGATTATTTTAAATATTTACAATAATGGCGCTTAATTATTCCAATGATATAAAGATGAATATGCTACAAATGTATTTTAAATCTAACAGAAATACAGAAGCTGCAGCACTTGCATACGAAGAACAATTTCCGGAGCGGCAACAATCTAACCAAAGACATTTTAGATTCTTAGTTACGAACTTGTTAGCCTATGGATCTTTTGTGAAACCGAATCCCAAAACTTATACAAAAAATAATGAAGCAAGAGGGGCGATTATAGTGGAAAACGTTAAAGATGATCCCACAACATAGGTTAGAAAAGTGGAAGAACAGACAACAATTCCTAAGTCATCTGTGCATCGGTCTTTAAAAAAACACAGTTTTCATCCATACAAACCACGTATTGTCCAGGGTCTTCAGGGGAATGATTTCAATAGACGAATCACCTTTAGTCAATGGTTTATTGCTAAATGTCAACAGATACCCAATTTCCAATCCAAGGTTCTCTGAACAGACGAAACCCGGTTTAGAAATTGTGGAATTTTTTAATAGGCACAATTATCACTGCTGGGATACAGAAAATCCACATCATTCAGAAGAAAGACGGCTACAAACAAGGTTTGGCTTTAATGGCTGGTGTGGCATCATAGGTAATTTAAAATGCACCTTTAATTTACGTCTCACAATTAGATAAAACATTAATTTTTTCGTTTTAGACAACCGTTTAATTGAACCATTTATTTTTGAAGAAACTCTGAATGGAGATAGGTATTTGCTACTCCTGCAAGAACAGATTTTACCGGCCATTAGAAATACAGTTTCGTCAAATGAAATGAATGATTTGTGGTTCCAGCAAGATGGATGTCCAGCGCACAGTACCAGGGAGGTGATGGAGGTCCTTAGAAATACCTTTAATGACAACATAATCTCTAATAATGGTTGGCCAGCTAGATCACCGGACATCACACCCCCCGATTTTTACCTATGGGGAAACGCAAAAAATAAGGTGTACGAATTTTCTTCGCCCGAAACTAGGCTGGAACTAGAACACAGCTTCCATCAACCGAAACACGTTACGCCGAGTAACCCGCAAGGTGTTGGAAAAATGCGAGAAATGTGTGGAAAATGGAGGAAGACATGTACTGTGATTTTATTTTCTTGTTTACTGATACATTTTACAGTTGTGTTTAATTATAATCAGTTTATGGTAATATAAGAAAGTATTAATTTTTGCACAGAGCATCACTTTTTTTTGTATAAGTTTTGAATTTCGCTCTCACAAAAGATTCATAGGGTAACAAGTTCATCACTAAGAATCTTAAATGTCTATGGTTAAGTTGATGCCGCTCCGGATGCGTATCATTTATTTTTTATGAAACGGGGCGGCCATTACGCAGTCTAGTCTAAGCCTACTATCAAATAAACAAAAATTATCGTTTTTAGAGCTTAAGCAATCTGAAAACCTAGACTTGTGATACATCAATAAAAAGCTCTTGAAGAGCTCTTTTTAAAAATGTAAAAATCCAATATGGCGTCCGTATGAAAATCCAAAGTTTGGGTAAATAACTCAAAAACAAATAAACTTAAAAAAAAATTACTTAAATTAAATTCTTCTTAAAAAAGTGTTCCTATAATGTAGTAATCTTAAAACCGTAAAATTGGTAGTTTGCGAGCTACAGACAAAATTAAAAATGCACCATTTTGGTTATTCTTAATTATTTCAAAAACCATAAAAGAAACTCTGAAAGCAGATTTAATTTTGCAATTAAATTGTCTAAGACTTTCCTAATTTAACCAACACTGTAGCTCTAATGGTTCCCGAGTTACCAATACATGTAGGCCCAATTTGGGACACACTGTATTTGTAGTCTTACAATTACCGAAATGTATTAACTTTTGGCACTTCTCAGCATCATAAATGGAAAGAAGTTTAGAAAAGTTTTGGATAGAACAATTACGCAAAAAATATAAACATCGTTTTTCAGACATCTACAAGCAAGAAAAAAAAAACTAATTTAAAGTAAATAAAAGCAAAAAAGCTAAGACCCTGAAGGGCAATTTAATTCGCTTTAAAAATATTTTTTTATATTTTTTAAGAGCACTAGTTTTGTTTTGTAAATACATCATCTACTTTTCACATTAGTGTATATAATGTTTTTTAATTAAAAATTGTTATTACTAATCACATGTGTACAATAGTCTTTGACCAGTGGTATTCTTTGTTATTTGAAAAATAAACAAAAATACTAAAATAAAATACTATCTACCTTAAATTCTTAATATTAATTGCAAATGTAGGTACAAAACAAATGTTTTTTTCGTCAGTAAATACACCTAACTTTTTATAAATTCACAAACATTTTTTTTTTTTGGGAGGTAATTTTTCATATAAATATTAAACAATATTGCACACTAAAGACAAAAAATATAATTGTACATTATGTTAAAAATGTTCTAGCTATAAAGTGAAATAATTCTGGGTAGGTAATCTCAAAATTGCAATGCAATCCACTAAAATATTTTTTATATTTTAATGTGTTTTAAAAGCCTTGCAAAAAGCTAACCTTAAAAAATAATTGTAAATATAAAGCTTTATGGGCCGTTTTTGCTTTATAAATTATTATAAACAAATAATTACGATCAAACTTGTTTATAAATAATGTTTTAATGTTTTTTTAATGCAATTCAATTGGAGTAACTTCTTATTTATTGGGCCATTAATAGTTTAATCAGCTTTGTTTTACAATGTTTTATTTAAAGTCAGAACCAACAAAACTTCACAATATCCTAAAATTATTCTCCTCTAAAACTCGTTACACCTAAACCGGATAATTTTATGATAAAACACTTTTTTTTTTTCAGGATAAACTCCATTTTACGATTACTTATTTACTAATTTTACCAAAATAACCTTCAGAAAATTTTATTTCATAAAAAAAGGTAGTTGGGAGGTTTTTTATGAATAATAATAAATAATCTTCATGTAAAATAAAGTATTTTATCATGAAATCGGTGTAACCAGCTTTAATATGAATTTTAGGAATATGCACTTTTAAGGTTAGGTCAAGGTAAAACAAGGCAAAAAAATCAGACAGCGTCCAAAAATCCTTATGCAATATACCATTATATCATTTTTTGGATCCGACAGTGATCTAAATTTACTAAATAGCTTATTGTTTAGTATTGTTGATTTTTATAGATATTTTAAAATTACCCAATAATTTATATCATTTACTTACCTAAGCTAAAAGGTAGTAATGCAAACACAATTACTCCGCATTACATTGGCAGGGAGCAGAGTGTATGGTGGGGACAGCTGAATCAATTGCAGCGCTCGCTGTGATCAATTTTTGATAAATCATGCTTGATTTTAATGTAAACAATTAGAAGTGTAAGAATTCTGTCAGAAATAGTAATTTCAATTTTTATACATTTCCAACTGCTAGTTGAAAATTATAAAATGTTGCGAGTATTTACACGATTCTCGCAACATTATAAATTCTCTAAATAATTGTTAACGAAAATCTATAATTCAATAATTATTATCAGTCAACTTAAATGAAACATCTGTAAAATAATCATTATCAATCAACTAAATAAAAACATAAAATATTTACTATTAAAATCGGGACACCTGTAAGACAGAACATACAAGCTGTATATAACACCATCATATAGAAGATGATCATGATATCGATTTTTATCGGTTAGGCAACATACTACACTATGGATTACATCTATCTTTTCTATCTATCTTTCTATCTCTCTTTACAACCGCGACTAACTTAATCAGTAAAGGCGTTGTTAAACCGGCTGGTTTAAATATAATTTTGGTAAAAGGTTTTTCACGGTTAACGATATTCAAATCAGCTGTTGAAAGCAGAAAATTTCGTCTCGTATTTGTTCACTTAGAATTATTATGTGTGTGCAGTGTACAAGTTGAGTGGAAAACCGTATAAATACCGCGAAAAATTCAAATTCGTGGTACTCCTTGTCGCTTAAAAGAGTACTGCCCTTTTTTTGGTAAAAAGGGACATGTGAGCGAAATAAAAGATCATCACATTGGACCTTGTATTTAAATAGTGGGAATCAGGAGCCGAAAAGGTAGCCAAATTCCTTCAAGTCAAGGCTTTTTGATTGTGACATCTCTCCGGTAAGTCGACCTCCATTTTCCTTTCTTTGCTTTCGAAAAATATTTTCAAATTTTGCTTTTGCCTTTTCCTTATGTATAGTTATGCATAAGATTTATATTTGATATATCTCGCTTGTCCAATTTTAGAATTTTTTTTTTAGGGTATGATTTTGTAAAGGTCCCTGTTTCTTTTATTTTTTTATGCCGAGAGGCGTCATTTTAAAACCCATGTGGTTAAGAATTTAGGTCGGACACGGTGTTCTGGCTTGTGCTGCTGTTGCAAATCCAATTAAAACATTTCCCCTTTAATAAGTAAAGACCATTTTCTGCTGTTCTCTATGTTGTTTTTAGGTTGTCTAACTAAACAGAACAAAGATCATATCTAGGATCACCGCTTGTGGGGATTAAATGTTCTGGGAGACATAAAAACTAGGAATAGACTACCATACAAGGAAATGTTCAGTATAGGATTGAAAAGGCAGTAGTAACACGAGGTCTGGACCAAGAGCTTATGAAGTTTGAACCACAGGTGAGTCAAATTTTATATTATGTAATATTTGTTGCACATTGGGTGTGAATGAATAAAGTTGACTCAAATCCTGTGGGGTTAAACTAATAGCGGTCCAGATTCTCAGTGAAATCTTGGGGTTTTATTTTTTTTGTTAGAAAGAGGGAGGGGCCACAAAATCGTTTACCTTTTTGTATGGTGAAACACCATACATTTTATCTTATCTGATTAAGGAAAGCGCTAGGAGATAGCGTTTCCTTTACCTTACCTTATCTTACCGTATCGTATCTTACCTGGGAAAACGTTATGTGTTAACGTTGTTTCCTTTCGTATTTGAAATACGAAGTACTGTATTTGTAAAATTCCTGTCAAGTACAGGCATTTGTATTGTGTGAATCGGACACTAAGTAGGGAGGTCACTTATATCGGAGGGTGTCAGAGTCAAAAAAAAAAAAAAAGCAGATTTCATCTATTTTGTAAAGATAGTTGTTTTCTTTTGTATCTTATATTTTTTTATAAACTTACCTAGTTTTAAATCAGTTGTTTTCTTTTATATCTTATATTTTTTTTATAAACTTACCTAGTTTTAAATCTTGTAGAATTTAATTTTTTTTTATGCATTTAACTGCTATTTATGTCTAAATCGACATTTTTTTTTGTCTTAAGAAAGACACGTAAAGTTTTTCAGTATAGTAGATATTGCTTAAATATTTTCCTTTATTCAATATTTTTGATTTTTAAATATTCCTTTACTAATTTGCTTGATGTAAATGTATCATCATTTTCCATTGTTTGAATTTATGAAAATATTTATGTAACGTTAATTTTCATTCCTTTTATAAAAATAATCATTCCTTAATAAGAGTAAGGAAGGTTTTCTTTTTTGTTTTTTTAGAAAAATTCCTTAAGTATTTTAGATAAAAATTTTTTATTTTTTTATAAAAATGTCTTCACCAAAGTGTGAATCTTTTTAAGTTTAAAATCATAAGTGTCAATTTTAATTCTTTTTCTTTAAAAATCACAGTTCATAAATTCAAATTTATTCAGCAAGACCCTTTGATGTATTGATACTGCCTTTGTTATTCTTTTTATGCGATGCTGTGAAACAACAACTGCTGACGCTGTCACGGTGACGTCATTGTCCAGCCGACGGAGACTTGTTTACTGGGGAAACTTCCACAGTCAAGACCTCAACACAGGATAAATACAAGGTATACTCATCTGCACCAAAGAGGTCACCAAAGCCAACAAAGAAATTTTTTTTTAATTGACATTTAAAGAAATTGTAAATTTGTATACCCAACACTTTCGTAAAAACGTCAAACAAGTTTACATGTGTATAAACAAACGTATAGCCATTAAATTTGTTTTTAGAAATTTATAATCTTTTATTTTGCACCTGTACTGTTAGAGAGTTGGTTGTCTTAAATTTTTTTATCTATTCCAAATTACCAGCGTGCTTCGAACCCTTTTAAACGCCCTGATCTAAACTATTACCTTTGCAAGGAGAAGCAAAGAAAAAAATAATCTCTAAAAAGAAATTGTGCTCTTTCCTCTTGTTTTGTTCCATCTCTATGTATGGAATAAAATAGGATAGGAAGCAGTAACAAAATAAAAGAAAATGAATAAATGCATGCAGGCAAAAGAGGTTAAATTTAAATTCTCGCTTATTAACCAAACGACTTTCGGGTATTGGGCTTCTACGAACAGCTTTTAAATTTGACGTAATAAGAGAAAAACTTACTTGTTTCTTGCCGTGTACCGTTTGTTCCTGTCTTTTCCTGAAGTTTTTTTAATGATTTGCGGATTTTAAAAAGAAAGAAAACTTTAATGGGCTAAGTAATCAAGGAGTGTCTGCAGAACTGATTTTAGTGTCTGTGTAGTTTTCTGTGATTGTGAATAGAGAAAATGGCTATAAAGCATTCAAGTAAGTAAAGTATATATTAGTGGTAAGTATATTGGAAAAGCCCTAGGCTCGTAAGTTTGTCAGGTGATTTTTTACTTAACAGACAAATTGCTGATTTTTTTCAAAGCCCGCTAGTTTTTAAGTAATTACGCCCCTTTGACATAACCTTAAAATCGCATAAACATTTCTAAAATTTCGCTGATTTTCACCTAGGGGATTTAACCAAAAGTTATTCTGACATTTGTAATGTTAACAACAGTCATTTACAGTGCTGACCAGGTTTATATAAATTTATTTATGAAATATAAATGAATTCTATAAATAATCTTACACCTCTTCCACGGCTTTTAAGCATAATTTTACGCAGATTTACGTTAGATTTCGTTTTCATCGCGCACCCTGCCAAAGATTAAGTCTTAGTTTCAATGAACAAATCTATTGTTTGACGATCAACAAATAGTACAGTTAATTCAAAAACAAAAACACAAAAACCACAGAAACGAATATACTTCCCAAATACGCGTTGTTCGGACGAATAAAATGCGTATTTCCCCTCCACAGCCGACGATTGCCAGTGTAGTGAAATTTTATAAATATAAGTACTTTTAAATTGACACGCCGCGCCGTCTAGTAGACACAGCTCAGTACTAACTGAACATTGAATAACTATATCATTTATAAACAATGCAAATTCACTTACCATGCTGCATACTGCTTTAAAAACATAAATGTTTTTTTTGTAATTAAATAAACGGTGATAATTTAAAAATTATTTGATCAAGATACAAGATAAGAATACATAGCCTAAATAATAGGCTTTTTACCGTAATTATATTATACAAGATATTCTACTTGACAAAAATGATGTTAAAGTGCATTTTTAAGTTACTCACATATTTTATTATGTAATCTTTATTTTACAAATTTTCTAAAATAAAAAAAATATTATCTTTGTTTAACAGTAACTTTATTTTTAAACTATTTTGGGCTAGAGGGATAGTAATTAAATAATTTTTCTTTGTAAAACAAAACTACACAATAATCCATATCTTAATAGCGGGTACATATGGGTGTAGAAACCTATTTAAAAATATTTCATTAACACGTACTTACACCCAAAATAAATGTATTTTTTTTTAAAAGCAAATAAATTCTACATAAATAAAAATAAATATATTTTTATACCAACATTAAAAATTATTTTATTTTTATAATACTTTGTAAAATAATGATGTTGTCTAAACCTAGAAAATGTTTAATCACATATTAAACAGGATAGAGTTTTAAATGTATTTAAAATTTTAGCCATACAACCTTTTGTTTATCAATTTTACAGAAAAGACATAATTGCTTATTGCCAAGTAAATAAAAAAAATACTTGAGGATGTTTATTTTAATTTTAAATTTGTCACTACAATTTTAATAAATCTATAATTTTTTGCCGGCCAGTTAATTTTTATTATTGCTCGATTTTGTGCATAGTTTAATCCATTAGGTGTATTTTATTGATATCGTTTAAATTACTCTTTCAGACATAAATGTTCTTTTGTAACTAAATAAACGTTGATAATTCAAAAATCCCATAATCAAGATAAAATATAAAAATACATAGCCTAAATAATAGGCTTTTTACCCTAATAATATTAAACAAGATATTCTACTTGACAAAAAATGTTGTTAAAGTGCATTTATAAGTTACTCACATATTTTATTATGAACTGCTTTATGTGCTACAAGTATTACTAAAATATCAAAAAAATATTAGCTTTGTTTAACAGTAACTTTATTTTTAAACTACTTTGGGCTAGAGGGATAGTAAATTTTTCTTTGTAAAACAAAACTACACTGTAGAAAACTATTTAAAAATACTTCATAAACACGTACTTACACCCAAAATATTTTTTTTTCGAAAAAGGAAATAAATTCTACATAAATAAAATGTTGTCTAAACCTAGGAAATTTTTAATAACATATTAAAAAGGATAGAGTTTTAAGTGTATTTAAAATTGTAGCCATACAATCTTTTATTTATCCACTTTACAGAAAAGACATAGAAATAATTGCTTATTGCCAAGTAAATAAAAGAAAATACTTAAGAATGTTTATTTTAATTTTAAAGTGTCACTACAATTTTAGTAAATCCATAATTTTTTGCCAGCCAGTCAATTTTTATTAATGCTTGATTTTGTGTAATTGGTGTTGTTTAAACCATCAGGTGTATTTTATTGATATCGTCCAAATTACTCTTTCATAATACTCACATAGGAATAGGCAGCTTTTATCATCTAAAAAGTGATTAGGTACTAAATTAAAAGCAAAAATACCTAAGTTTTATAATAATCTTTACAATAGTGTTTTAATCAAATCTAGGTGACTTGTTTTAATTTAAAAAAAAAAAGATATTAAAAAATGTCTATTTTACCCCGTAAAATATGGCATGTTAAGTTTAAATAAGTAGCATATTAATGAGAGCGCAAAAGTGAGGAGGAAGTTATAGTCCATATACCTAAAATAGTTACACCAATATTGAGGTTAGGCAAACCCATCGCCTGACAAAGCCATAAATCTACAATATTTTTCTGAAATTAAAAAGTCTTTACAATTTTTTTTTACTAATTGTTCCATTGTTTATTAAATTATAAATTCTACAGATGAAACTTCCAAAAATGAAATTTCTGATAATGCTGTTGGATCTGCAATAAGCTGTTTTAAACTTAAAATGTTTATGCAAAATCCTAAATTGATCATTAATTATAATTAACGAAATAACGATTACATGCATTAATTGCCTTTTTAAAAATATTTATCATATGATTATGAAAATGTACATATGTTGATCTACTTTTGAATAAAGAAAATGTTTATGATGTTTATTATACAACATAACAATTACATTATTTAATTAAATTTTTGTAATATTACACATTGCACTTTCGTAAGGAAATGATCTAAAGCGTAGAACATCACTTTTTTTTTAAGTCATTAGTAATAGTATCATATTCTATTCTACAAACTGGACACATTAAACTTAACTTTGTCCATTTCATTAAACAGGTTAAATGGAAGATATGGTTACAATTTCTAAATATTTTTCTTCTGTACAACAAAAACAAATTGGACATTCTTCTAAAGGTTCATTATTTTCCACAAAGGAGTTATCAATTAAACATTTTTTTTGTTTTTTCTATGTACAGTTCTATTTTGTTTTTGCTTAATTTTTATAACTTTGTTTATAATTTAAAACATGTTTTAATAATATTTAAATATTTTGTATTTTTATTGCAACACATTGAGCTTTAATAATTTTAAAAAGAAGTATTAAGAAAGTATTTGCCTTTTATTTTATGGTCACTCAGTTGGGATAAACTTTGAATATAAATAATACAAAGTTATTAAACTTTGAAATAACAAACACCGACTCCTTCTATATCTTTCTGCCTCCTCTGTTTCTGCTTGTCATCGCCACCTCGTCTTTGTTTCTTTTTTGAGCTTGTCTTCGCCTCCTCATCTTGGTTTCTTCTTTGAGCTGGTCTTTGCCTTTTTTTATTTTATGCTTCTTTGTGCTTGGTATTCTGCCTCCCCTTCATTTTGTGCTTATTTGTGCTTGCTATTTTGCCTCCTTTTCATTTTGTGTTTGTTTTGCCTCTCTTTTTTTAAGGCTTTTCCAAGGCTACCTACTCATTTTTCCTTCTATTAATATGCTGCTTATATAAAATAAGATTTTTCCTATTTCAATATATAATGTGGGTTCTTTTCAAAGTTTTTAGAATTTTATATGCTATAATAAAGTATTAAAGATTTTAGACCATTTTTTTCTAATTATTTAGCAAAATCCCTATAAATAATTTACCAGTAGTCCTGACGGGTTTGCTGGGCCAAACGGAAAAGTCAAAAAGGTTTTGAGTCGAATTATAATAAGCTGTGTTTTGTTTTTTCCCTTTTTAAAGGCCCATTTGCTTTCAACGAAAAAGGGCAAAAAAAAAAGGGCAAAAAAGGGAAAAGCTTTCCCCTTTTTTTTTTAAAAAAATATTTTTAAAATTTGGATACTTGTATAAGGTGTAAATAGGCAACCTATTATCTAATCGAATGGAAATTATCACTTTCAGTGTAGCCTTAAGTGAACCCAAATAAATAATTTAAATAAAATCCTGTGTGTTTTATAGGCCACGGACTTAAAATTTTCATTCTGGGATATATATATATATATATATATATATATATATATTTTATATATATATATATATATATATATATATATATATATATATATATATATATATATATATATATATATATATATATATATATATATATATATATATATATATAAAATTTAAAAATTTTTTTTTTGGGGCCCATTCATAATTTTTTATTTTTTTTTCAAGGGTTATTCAAAAATTTTTCAAAAATTTTTTTTAACAACAAAAATTGGGTCACAAGGTCATTTTTTTGAAAGCTTTATTTTTTAAAGGGTACCCCCTTTTTTAACCCCTAAAATTTTTCAATGGTTTGTAACAAAAAAAAAAAAAATAAAAAAAACAAAAACTTTTTCCCAGAAAAAAAGTAAAAAAAAAACAAATAAATAAAAAAAAAATTTAAAACGGGCTTTTTTAACAACACAGGGGAAAAATTTTTCAAATTTTAAATTTAAAGCACAATTTTTTTTAAATTTAACCCCTTTGTAATTTTTAATTGGATTAAAAAGAAATTTTAAATTTTAATTCAAAAAACACAAATTGTTCCCTTAAAAATTTTTGCATCTATTTCGACAACACTAAAAAATTTAAACAAAAAATTTATTACATTAAGTTCCTAATAATTAATTATTACGAAATTGGTTAAGTACAAAATTTTTAAAATTAAAATTATTTATTAACAGGTTTTTTTAAAAAAATTTAAGATTAAAAAATTTCTTTTTTATAATCGTAAAAATAAATTATAAATTAATAAACTCCAATAAAAAAATTTTTTCATTGCACCTTTCATTTTTTCTGGATTCTTTAAATAGTGCCAAATGAGTTTTCAACGATAACTTTTAATGTTTAAAATTTGTGTGTATTTGTTTCTTTTTAATTCTTATTTAAGCTTTAGGGGGCTACATTTAAATTAGTAAAGCTCATTTTAAAATGAAATTTTTCCCCTTCTATTAAATATATCATGAAATGTACAATAAGTTTTTTTTAGTTTTCAGATATTGTTATTTTTAAATTTTTAAATTTAAGGGTAAAAAAATTTTTTAATTTTATTTTTTTGAAATATAAACCGATGATGTTTTAAGAATGAAAAGAGTACAAATTACAAAAATAAAACTTCCTTTTAAAGACTTTCTAGTCAAAATTTTGGAAAACCTTAAACAAAACGTTTTAAATACGTGGGTTAATTAAATGCATAATGAAAACTTTTTATTTGTATTAAATATACATAAACAAGAAATTTATATCATAATAAAATATAAAATATATATATATATATATATTATATATATATATATATATATATATATATATATATATATATATATATATATATATATATATATATATATATATATATATATATATATATATAATATCATTTGCTATTTTTGTTGAAAATGGCGGCATAGGAGCATTTTTTAAATTAGGATTATTGATTTTTAACTAACTTACAATATTACTTACTTAAAAGGTTTATTTAATGTTATAAGAGTTTTTTTATCTTCATATGAGACCAAAAATAAATGATTTCTAAGTACTAAAGTACCGTGAGCCTCGCGTTTTACGATGTTTAACTTATTTTTTTCTAGTTCGGTAAACGTTGTACAACGTGGTAGTGCCACCACTTAAGGTATTTTAAATAACTACTAACACTAACTAAAAATGTCTCCCCAGCTGGAGATTAAAGCTGGGTCACCTGCGTAGTACCAAGAGACTCTGTCCATCATGCTACCGAGGAGACTTTCTACTTTTAAGAAAATGTCGGGCATTTTACGGTACGTATTAATCTATACCAATAAGATATGTTTCTTTATCTACTGAAAAATGCGCCACATGGTGAATTTTAATTTTTGGTATTAGAAAAAAAATGGAAAAAAATATATTTTTTAGACAAGAGCAGGTATTTAATTTAAAAAATATATATTTAACACAACATTATTTGGTTATGTTTTTTTAGAAAGTACTAGCCTTAAAATTTTCTAAAAAATGGGACCACTTTCATCCAGGTCCGGGGTATAGCAAGCTGGGCCTGCTAATTATACCTCGGGACCTGGACCGAAGTGGTCCCATTTTCTAGAAAATTTTAAGGCGTGAATTCCCAAAGCAAATATATCCAAATTTAAATCAGGACTATAAAACATATTTAGAACATTATTAATTTTACAAAAATAATAAAAAAATAATAATTTGCCCATTTTAAGGAAGTCCATACGTTATCTAGAGCAGTGCAATGAGGATAAAGTGAAGCAAATACACAATGCACTCAATAAAAAAAGTGGAACAGTTAATTTGGAACGGAATATATGAACTTTACCATATAACCCTTAAAGCTTACATTGCCCTCTTGAGTTTAGGGCACTGTGGACTAAGAAGCATTACAACTTAATTTAGCCTTGGTTCGAGGGGTTTATTATTACTAAACTTTTGCCTATTTTATTAAATCTTGTTTTGTGTTATAGTGTTTCTTGACCGTGACTCCTCGTAATGTCGGGACTTTGTTAAAATTTTAATGTTATTTTCAAAACAAACGTCAATGAAGATTTTTTAAAACAGGAAATTTCGTTTGATCTAGTCGGTCTACAGAGTAAGTTAGAAAAGTAAGGTTTATTTTTAATTTTTGAATAGATGGTTTAGCTTTAAAATTGTGCTTTTATTCTAAACAAGTTTTTCAAATACTTTTTTTTTAGGTTAAGAAATAAAGGTAGTCGTATGCCATAATGTTAATTATAATTGTTAATTAAAACCTACTTCCTATACGCTTAAGTTTATTCAAACTTTGAACAGTGTTTTGTGTGTTTAAGGACATGCAGAGATTTTTATTAGAATTTTTTTTTTAATAAAAAATAATTAAGTTTTCTATATGGATCGACAGTTATGCCGTTTACTGTATATACAGAGTAAGTAGAAAGTCCCGGAACAATCGATTATAACCATTGTATTTAAAGCCTTTTTTTAAACGGGCATGCCTATAAAGGAAAGATTATTGGATTTTTAAAACTCAATGTCAACTTTTGTAGGCTTTTGGCTTAGCAGAAAATGATCCTTACTTTTTTTAATGCAACACCTTGTATATTTTATTGTTTTCGGATGCAGAATGAAAAATTACATTCACTAAAATTATGAATAAATTATTACGAAAAAAGGTCCAACAATAGGATTTCCAGGAATACCTGGCCAAATATGCACCTTTCCTGGATATTGTTGATGTGCTTTTCTGAAAAGATTTGGGTTTTTTATCGCTTAAGTAATGGTAGTTTTGCTTGTGAAGATGCACATTAAGCAAAAAGGTACACTCGTCAGAAAAGCAAATATTTTGCAAGATATTTGGGTAAGCATTTATTTAATTTGTCACTATGTCACAAAATTAAATTTTCCTATTAAAATCATCATCGGAAACCTATTAAACAATTTTCATTTTATACGGGTGAAATTTATGTAGGGTCTTTCATTAACACTTTTTGGTCCAGTATATAGTAAAGGCAAATAAATTCTCATTAAAACCATGTATCACTTGACCCCTCCCTTTCCACTTAAGATTTCTATGGGGCTGATATATTAAGGGTTGTACGTTTTTAAATTGACACCCTTTATATATATATATATATATATATATATATATATATATATATATATATATATATATATATATATATATATATATATATATATATATATATATATATATATATATATATATATATATTTTATATATATATATATATATATATATATTTTATATATAAAAATATATTATATATTAATTATTAATTTTTAAAATAAAATTTTAATTTTAAATTTTTTATTTTGGGAATGGTACATCCGTGTAAGCCAGGACACGAATAACGAAGGCTCGCCAAGTCTATAAAACAGTCCTTTGAAAAAGTAAGGAGATATTTAAATGACTCTGGTGCCATCTAACGGACTAATCCCGATGCAACCAGTAAAGCATATTAATACGAAAATATGTTAAATCTAGGTGGACATGGCCCTGATAGTCGAAAATCGCAAAACAAACACCTTTTGACGAAGGAAAAAATGGCCACCCATTAGTTCACGGGTTTATAAATTCGAATGGGTAGTTTTGCCATACCACGTTAGGCGGCGCAAACAGTATTTTCGCCCGAATGCAATAAAACTCGAACTTCGATAACTCGAACCACGACTTGACACTAAAAAATTTAGAGTAATCGAGATTTCGGGTTATTAAACAAAACACATAAAATGCCTTAACTAAGTTTATTTTCAATGTGAGAACGTAATAAATTTATATTTATTATAAAATCATTTAGATACACAAATTGTAGATAAAAATAAACATATATTTCATACAACTAATTATTTAAGAGTAAAAAATTGGGTTATTTCTGACTAATAATAAGAGGACTTTTTAATTTTGATTATTAACAAAATCTTTAATGCTGTTAAAGGTTCAGATTCTGGCGTAGATTTGTAAAGATATATATCTTCATCTGTGGGTAACTCTTAAGTTAGAATATCATCATTCACATGGATAAAATCATAAATCGTAACACCTTCTGCGGGCTTCAAACCATTATAAGCTTTATATTGCTTTAGTAGTTGCATTTCTTCGTAACTGTAGATTTTTTTTAGGAAAATCAAAGGAATGTCGTTCTCTTCTTTCCATTCAAAATACTAACTAAAGCCGACAATTAGAAATGATCCCAGACTTGACATCAATAATGCATGCATTGGATACTTTATTGACACAACTCATTAAAATTATGTAAATTTACTTTCTTCTCTGTTTTAAAAACGCACAAAGTTAAGGATTTCTCAGAAAATTTGACTTATCGAAGGTGTTGCCAAATTTTTTGTTCGATTTATCAAGATATTCGAGTAATAGAAGTTGGAGTTATCAAGTAACTTGAAATAAATTCGTTGGCATTAGCATCAAGAGTGAACATTATGTAAAAACTTATAATGTTCACTCTTGATGCTATTACCAACGAATTTAATTCGAGTTTTCAAAAATTCGAGATATCGAAGTTTGATTTATTAAAGTTCGACTGTATTATAATGGTAGAGGTTCTTGAACCTTGTTATATAATTTAAATATAGAAAAAATATTTTTAGGCATGTTGTTTCCAATTAAAAAAAAATATAATAATTACGTTGTAAGAGGTATTCCTTTTGCTAATTGCATCAAAATGACGGGTTTTTTAAAAGGATGGAAATGTCAGGTGTGGCTAAGTCGGCTACATGTTTCACCCTTGTTGAGGATGGTCACATCCGCTGTAATCCAAGACACGCCTGACGAAGACTTCTTTCATAACTCACATTCACACACACATAAATAACTATTGTGCAACCAGTAGGGAAAAGCACTTTTTTTCGTAACATGCAGATTTTAGTGAGTTATGAAAAATAGTGTTTTCCAACACGTTTCTCGAATATTTTTTTCTTATTTTGAATTTAATATTATTCTTTTTTATTATTTAGGTTAATCATAAATAAATTATTTTTCGTTATTATCCAGTAAAATGTATAAAGCAAATTAAATGAAAAAAAATTAGGGCAGACACTAACGTTATTCGTAGCTTAATAAACACTCCTAGAGATTTAAATAAAAATAGAAACAAAATAAACATTGCATGCTTTTAACTACTATACTGGGTTTATGTTACGCAATAATTTGCTTTTAATTATTTCCATTTATTGCATCTTATCTACGGATATGCACCTATTCTAGCATATCATATTTCAGTGTGTAAGACAGAGACCTTACCTGTATTTTTACTTCGTTACAAGTCCATGATAAGCAAAATAATTGTACCAATAACAAAATTAAAAACAATAACAACCAAGCAACATCCGATGCCTGCATCTAAAACAAAATAAACATTTTTAATGGGTCCTGTTAGTACAACGATTTACCTGGATCTATATTTATTTTTTATTATAGATGATATTTAGTATTTATTCATTTTGATAATATAACAATATTTATTTAAATACTTAAATAAAAAATAACTAAATGAACAATAATTATTAATTTAGCATTGGTTATAAAACAGAAACAACGGTTTATAATAAGCTAATAAACAGGTCAAACTTTTAGATTATTAAAGGTGACCTTATTATTATTATTTTTATTTTTAAAGACTTCGTGTTTCAGAAAACTGGCAAGTATGCAATGGGCAAATATAAATATTTCAATATGTTCATTTAATTTTAGGCTCTTGAATAAAAATAAAGTTAACTTCCGATTTTTAAATAACTTTAACCACATATTTTTGTTTACTTTTATAAAAAATGGCATTCTGTGTACAGGATGGTGCTTTTTGTTTGTATTTCCGGGTTACTAAGAAAACCGTAAGAGATAGAGCAATTGTGTTCGTACATTCTTGGAACAAATTTTTAAAACATATTTTAATGTGCCTAAATTTTAAGGCTAACAATATTCATTTAAAAGATACAGGGCGTTTTTAATTTTTTGTCGATGTTAGGTCCTGTATATCGGTTATTATTGGAGATAGTAAAAAAATTAAATGACAATATTTTGTAGATTTTTACATATATTTCAGTGGCGTATCAATTTTCATTCTGTTAGTTAAGTTTTTGAAAATATTACACATTTTTAAAAAACCAACCAGAACTAACCAGTCGACTGCAAATTAAATTTTGTTTTCAATGGTATCCTACACTTTATATGTCAGATACAACCACCATTTTTGCAGCTTTTCTTTTTCCAAAAACTAATAAAACTATCTGGAGGGGGTAAGTATTAAGTTTTATTTTTATATAAAGCCCCTTCGTCAATATAAAATCCAATATAATGCCACTAATGAAATATAAATTCTTTAAAAACTTGTATATATTTTTTGAACTTCCAGAGGAAATGACAAAACCTATGTTTAAACTTGAGAGTTCGGAATCGGTACTCTGGTACCGCTTAAACTAAAGATTGGAAACTAAAAGATAGATTTTTTTAATGAAAATAGGAAAAAATAGTAAATGCGAACCTCAGTTTAATATTATTTTTTTTGGCAGTTTACCGGCACTTTTATAATACCGTTTCATAAAAGGTAATATTAAGTTCCCAAAAAAATGTTTTTTGGAAATTTTAAAAGACAGATATGTTGGAACCTTGCATTTAAAATAAAAAGAACTTTGTTTACGCGAAAGAGACGTATTTTCAAAAATATTCGTACGAAAGAAACATAAATATTAACACTTTTAAGCTTTAAGGACATTTATTTACGGCTCTATGGCTTCTTTGTTACACCGCTTGTTGTGGTTTAAGTGGTAACAGATACTAGCTGTTACAAAGAGAAAAATCTTGATAAGAATAACAAAAATATTCTTTTACAATTAGGGTCTAGAGAAAACGCCGTCATGTAGAAAAAGTCGTAGCATCTTTGGCTGATACATCAAATACCATCCGAAGTTTTTTTCTTATGGCATCTAACACGGTAGGAAGGTATATAATACCCGGAATTATTGTTTGATTAAATCACACAACCAGAAAACACTGGCTCACGGGTCTTGAAAGGCAATGATAGTGGGTAACATCTTGAGTTTTGATAAATAGTTTTTTACTAAGCATTTTCAGGAAAAAGCTTATTTATTGAGGGAACTTCTAAAATGTTTTAAAAGTTGTATTAGGGGGAGGTCTAGAGCTAACAAAATGTATTAGTCGAACGGTTAGATAGTGGATTAGCTTCGACCTTGCCGAATGGGACCAAATACTGTTTTTAAAGCAGAAGGAGTAACATTGTTACCTAATATTTTGTCATCTTGGAAAATATATCGGTTTTTAGCAATAAATCAACTGGTCCAGGTAGATGAACCGACAGATCAGCTAATTGTAAACTTGAAAGAGATGTCCAATTTTAACAAAAAAAGGCATATTTAGACATATTTTAGGCAACACCAATGACTGAAATTTAAACCAAGGACTGACTAAATTTTGAGGTAGAATAGTACAATTTAATAAACAATGTTCCCAAACCAAATATACGAGCTGAGGTTTTACAAAATGTATGAGCCCAACGTCCTACACATTGTTTCATAATTTCCTATTATTTTTAATGAGAATATAAACTGAATAAAAATTACCTTGATAGTCCAGAATATCTACAACTGCTGTAGAAAGTAAAACGATTGTGAAATAGCTAAACAAATTCTGAGGATTAGAAACTTGGACTTACGAGTGAAGTGCAGTAGAAAGAAAGTCGCGTTAATTTATAAAGGGGGACGGGGAAAAAGATGGGTCCTGGTGCCACCGCCAATCTTTTGTAGTTTTATTCGTAGGTACGCCTTGTCGGCGACATTGTAAAATAAGTTTTATGATAAAAGAGATGTAAAAGAGTATAATATTATCCGCATATGTGGCACAACATTTAATATTAGCATTCAGTAATGCGATGTACTTTGGGCAAACAATTAAAGCACCATCTTTTGTCTTAACAATTTGAATTATTGCGAGTCCCTTTAGAGCACACAGAATTATTAAGAAAAAATAACTTAAAATTTCAATTGGTGCTAATATCTTGGAATATGCTTTGTTTTAAAATCTATATAATAAAATACATAATTACATATTTGCAAGTTAACTTTTAGTTTAATAAAGATTAATGATAAATACAATTACACATACTTATTTACCTTAATAACATTTACGGAAACAGAGGCTAAATCTACAGAGCTTAAAATGAACTCCATCATAACTATATATTTGGTACAATTATTAACGTGTTTCGTATATCTGAAAAAATATATAATATTAAGCTCGTAATTCTCTTAAATAAAAAAACTCACGCATGGATATAGCCAGATCTTAAAATTAGGGAAAAAATAAATTAAACGTGCCTAGAGTTGACAAATACCATATGCTTATTATCTCTAAATTTTAGATTTATTCAGTTTTGTTTTTTTTTTCTAATATTGTTTCATCAAACAAATTTAAAATTAAAGCAATGTTAATTAAGATGATCTAAACTAAGACTGTCATTAATTGACAATTTAGGAGTTATTAATGCCGCGCTAGAAAATTTGTGATTTTTTAATATATTGTTTAATTCATACTAAAGTGTCTTAAGTTAAAGACGTTAAGTACTTTATTTACCGTCACATATGACTTACAATGCTTAGATTTCTAAGTCTTAAAAAATTAATTAAACCTGCACGAAGTTAACAAAGTAGATATGCTTGTCATGTCCAAATTACACTGGTTCACAAAAAAAGTGATGTGCTGATTGTCGGATTAAGATTTTCTGGCGTATTTTTTTCCGCTGAAAACGAATCTAAAGTTAAAATTGGGGCCAAACAGCAAAAAAAAAAAACCCAAAAAAAAACCGATACGGTACGTTTACCGGCAGAAACCTGCTACCACGGAATGTTTGGACTACGCAGAAAAGATACAAAAAATTTTATAGAACAAAAAAAGAGCTTTTTGTATAAAAGTTTAATAAATATTTTTAATAAAATAAATAATAAAGGAGATATAAACGAAAATGTAATTTTGACAAAAGAACTTTATTCCAAAATAGGAAAAACAATTATTAATGTGATTTTTGTTGTTTTTTGACTAAATATTATTTATTTTATTTATTTAAATTACAAATCACGTAAAATTTTCAGAAAATATACAAAAATTAAAAAAAACATTTTTTTTATGAAAAAATCCTTAAAATTCGTTTTTTTGATTATAACTCGAAAAATATTACATCTAGACAAAAAGGTTATATTACTTTAATTAAAGGTCTTGTTAAAATACATAGTTTATTTTTTACAAAGCTTCCTCCATCATTAATTGTTTTTGAGATATTATCATTTTAAATTAAAAAAAAAATTGTATTTGAAAAAATACGCTAAAAAATCTGACCCCAGCACACAACACTTTTTTTGTGAACCTGTGTTATTCTTATTTTTTTGTTTATTTTATTCTAAACAGGTTCGTTATTTCAAATGAAGACCAATTTTATTAATATGGTCCGAAATAAGACCATTTTTAATTGACAACTCGGGTTTGACTACTCGGGTTTTAAAGTGGTAAAAATAAAAAAAAAAGGTTCAACTTTTATGACTACTTATTGCAGTGCGGAAAAAATTGTGGGTCTTTAATATTTAAAATTTAAATAGCATAAAGTTATCCTAAGAAGAAATAGTAAAACATTTACAATTTATTAATTGGTAATTAATTTATGTTTTGATCCCAAATCTTTTTAATGTATATAAATACATAAGCAATTTATTATATTGAAAGTTCAAAATTCTTTGGAAAAATCTAATTAATTACTACATAATAAAACACATAAGTAAAAATGGTAAATAATATCACATCCCCCATTGACCGCTTATTATCAGATTTTAAAACTCCTTTGAACCGCTCTTTTTTTCTTTTACAGTGACATAAAAAACAATAGAAATTAATTTGTATCAGTATATTTAAATACGCTTGTAATTTACATTACTTGCATTTTTAGAGCAGTGTTAAAACAAGTAGCCTTATTACCATTTTTAAGTATAAAGCAAAAGTTTACTATTTAAAAATTTAGAAACGTAACAAAAATTCATTTTATTTTATTACCTACCGGGATACTGATTTAGTAATAACTTATTTATTCAGGTTTATTAAGAACTAATTTATAAAGTTTATACCGGTAAAAATATTTGATTTTATTTACCTAAAGCTTAATACGACATTTATTTTGATATTAAAAAATATTTTTTGGATACTCTCCATATAGTGCGTACACAGAATAGATTGACACTTAAAGATCGCCATAAACAAACGCAAAAAATAACCCTTTAACATTCCACTGCTTTCAATCTAATATTAATCTTCAACATTGACTAAAAGTTAAATATTTATTAAAATTAAAATTAATTCAATTTTGTAATAAAATTATAAAGATATTCTGTGAGGTTCTTTGAAAAATTTATGACTTAATTTTATATATGACAAATTAATCTGTTGTAATAAGTACATTTATAATTTTAAAAATAAATGGGGTGGTAAGTTAGCAAGTTACAATTATTGTCCTCACACCAAGGCAAAAACATGTAAGCTAATATAATTATTAGATTTTAGGGGGCCTCTCAAGTTGGTCGGTAAAGGGATGTATTGAAGTGGTAATATGCGTTGCTATGTTTGTAGCTAGCAGGAAAAGAATTATACTGGCCAACTCTTTGATTAGAAACTGTTAAAATACTTATGATATTTATGGTAAAGACATATTGGAGCCAAATAGCAAATTAAAACAAATTAAGACTACTATAAGTTGTGGAGGACACCATTCCCAAGACATAAAAACAATATTCTAAAGGGGGTTTGATTGGTGATACAGACTATTCAGAAGCGGAGAAATATTTTCTGGCTCACTATGGACGTAATGGGTTTATGCCAGTAAAAATTATTCTCAAAAGTAACGCCAACAAGGTTCAATGACTCGTTGTTCTGCAAAACTGGGCCGCTCGTAAATAAAAGATAAGTATTGGTAGATTTTTTTCGCGACTGCGAACATAATTGTGTTTTGGAGGCAGTAAAATGGTCAAGATTTTTGGCATCCCGGACCAATATAAGTTTAAGGGTTTGTGAAAAGATACCTGCATTACTCAGCGCTTGTTTTTCACATCAGGCTCAAAAACTGAATATTAGAGCGGTACTATCGTCAGCATAGCTGTGAATGGGAATAATTGTTAAAGAGAAAAGTACATTGATGTGAAGAAGTAGCAGAGTTGGTGCCATCCCAAATGCTAGTTTAACCGAAAATACCTGAATTTTTAAATAGTTTGTTTAAGTTCTTTTTAAATGATATTTTAAAGGCCACCATGTGTCATGTGCCGCTTCTTTTACGTCAAATTACTTTTATTTTTAAATTAATTTTTTAAGTCAAGAGGTTGTGAATAGATTTAATTAATCCTAGACCTAGACATTTATATTTAAAAATTTTAAGTTTATGTCACTTCCGTTTGGGCCAGAAGTTAGATAAAGTATACCAACTAGTCCAAAAATACAGTTTAATATTTTAATACTTTAAACACATTTTTTAATTTAATATTTATATCGCTAAAACTAAAAACTTTTAATGCTAACCATTTTTAAGGAACACTCGATATATGTATTTTTAAAATAAATAATTTTAAGTTTTAATTTCTTAACATATACAGGTGTTTGCTTTAGTTCTGCAATTTTTATATTTTAAAAACACTATCTACATTTCCTAGAGAGAGATATAGTCTAGTCGAGAAATGTATTTCCTGCGAAAAAATGCGGAATGCACATCTGAAAAAGGCATTTTGAAAATTTTTTCTGCTAATAAAATTTTCACTTGTTATTAACAAAAAAACGAAAAAAAACCCTTTCGATTTTTGATAATATCACAAAAATCATAAGAGATAACGGAAATTGCAGAAAAGATCCTTGAAGAGAAGAAAAATTTCAAAAGAAAAATCCTGACTCCCAGAACTTTCCATGATTTATAATTTTAATATAACGCTAAAAATGGGCCTCCGTGCGACATTTTTGGTTGCGCGCTCGAAGTTAGAACCAAGTACGTCACACTAAATAACTATTTTTAAGGTATTAGATAGTAATTCAGAACACTTTAAAAAATTAATTCCCGGTAAAAATTTAATTTAAAGTTAATTCATCAACAAGTTAGATAATTGTTAATTAACAAAATTGTTTCGAAATTACGTCTTCATTGTATAATAAAAAATGTTTTAATAATTCCCTTCCTTTACACACACTTCCTTAACAAGATCTTGCCATAAAAGTTTGATAAATTAAATCCTTTGTTTATAATAATCTATGTATCTCTTATATCTTTACAATATTACTCTGGTTTTTCATTTTTTGTCAAAGTTTTAAAATTATTATAAATAAAGGAATAAAATTTATATTTAAATATGTATATAGGAAGGGCTCCACAAAGCAAAACATTTGTACGACAATTATTCAAACATTTTTTAATGTACAATAAAGACAAAATTTCTAAACAATTTTGTTAACTAACAGTTGTCTAACTTGTTAAAAAAATAACTTTGAGTTTAATTTCCAACCGAAAATAAATTCTTTGTAGTGTTCTAAATTACAATTTAATGCCTTATTAGAATTATTTAGTGTGACGTAGTCATTTTGACACCTAGCGCGCAACCAAATCTATCGCGCTTATGCCCATTTTCAGCGTTAAATAAAAATTATAAATAATGGAGATAGAGTTCCAGGATACAAGACTTTTTGTTTAAAAATTTACTCCCCTTCAAGAATCTTTTTTGCAATTTTCGCTATCTTTTATAATATTTGAGTTATTATCAAAATCCAAAAGGCCTCCTTTTTTTCGTTTTTTGTTAATAACAATTGCAGTTTTTATTGACAGAAAAAATTCTCAAACGACTTTTTTAGATTTGCATTCCGCGTCGAACAAGCTATCGCTCATATTTTTCGAAGTTTTCTAACTATTTTTGGCAGGAAACACACTGCTCGACTAGACTAATTATCAGTCTTGCCGACACGAGAGGGAAATTTTCTTAAGAGTCCATAAAACGAGTCGATAGTATCTTCTTATTTCGTCTGGCGGCATCACTAGTCCGCTATTTTAAAGAATGGCAGGAAAATATATCTTTTTTTATTTTAAAATTTTAAAATGACTTACCCAATAAGATATTTGTGTTGTTTTACTAATTCCTTTAACACCAAAATTGCTTCACCCATTTGGCCTTCATTAAAGTCATCCGGAATATAGTTTCTTAGACGATGTTGTAATAGTTCAAGATTTGCAGTTGAATACACTAAGAGTGTGATATAAATCACATGAGTAATGATATTATATGTGGTTCCTGCATACGAAAAAAATACTTGTATTGTATAAACCCAACCTAAATGATCTAGCTTATTGCTCGGAAACCAGAATTGATACAAAAAATGCGATTCTAAAGATGCATTGTTAGCAATGTTGTATTTTATTAACTTAGTATTTCCAATCACACCTAAAATAATAAAATTTCTGCAACAGATATAATTTTTGAGTTTTATCAAACACTAATAATTTTGGATCTGTTGTCTTTGGAAGTACTCGCCTTAAAATTTTCTAGAAAATGGAACCACTTTGGTCTAGGTCCCGGGGTATAGCGAGCTGAGCCTGCTTAGTCCTATTGACCCCAATGAACTTGCAGATCGCCTGCAACAAAAAAGAAGAAAACCCCCAAAAAAATCAAAAATACTAATCTACGTTTCGGTGGCAAGTCGGCCACCGTTGTCAAGATTAAATCAAAAGAAAAAATTAAACTAAATTTTAAGAAATGTTGCTTTAAAAACCTACGAAATTCTGAAAGCTTTTAACTTTTAATGACGTTTTGTCTTAAAGGACATTAGTTGATTTGACTGGTATATTTATCGTATTCAAAAAGACAAAAAAGGTGGAATGGTGTGTTAATTGATTTTAAGTTTGCTTGAATTTACTTCAGCATTAAGCATGGGTAACCATTAATTATTTAAATTAACAGACATTGATGCTACACATTTGTCTCTATTTAATAAAATAAATGCACTTTCCACTTGACGTTTTTTTAGCAAGTTTCCTATGCTAAAATGCTAGAAGCATTCCAGCTTATTATGTAGTTGTTATCAAATGCGTGTTGAGAGATTTTTTATTTGTGAAATTCTGTGTTTTTAATGTATGTTCTATGTTCTTTTTTTTTTTCGTTTGGCTCATGATCTGGAAGTTTCACCTATATAAAATTTATTACATTCACAAGGCATTTTATAAATAACATTTTTTGTGTTTTCGTTTATATTGTTTGGTTTTGTTTTTATTACCTGAGAACTAATAGTTTTTTGTGTTTTAAAGATAGTACGAATATTAAATTTATTACCTATTTGTTGAATATGATTTGTTAAGCCAGGTATATATAGTAAAAATAAATTTGTAATAGGTCTATTTTCATTTTGTCTTAAATTTGGTTGTTCAAATTTTAAAAAGCATTTATTTATAAAATTAAGAGGATAATTATTACGAACTAAAATATCTTTTAAAAATTTATTTTAAAATAATTATCCTCTTGACTTAATAAACATATGCTTTTTAAGATTTAAACAAGCAAATTTAAGACAAAATAATTTTTTTACAAATCTATTTCTACCATATATTCCTGGCTTATCAAATAAAGTTTAAGAAATAGGTAATAGATTTAATATTCGTACTATCTTTAAAACAAAAAACACTATTAGATCTCAAGTAACAAAAACAAAACCATACAATAGAAACGAAAACACAAAAACATTTTATTTATAAGATTCCTTCTGAATGTAATAAATTTTATATAGGTGAAACTTCCAGACCATTAGCCAAACGCATTAAAGAACATATAACATACATTAAAAACACAGATTTCCATTTTAGCAAAGAAAACTTGGTCAAAACAATGTAAAATAAAAAAAGTGCATTTATTTTATTAAATAAAGATAAATGTGTAGCATCAATATCTGTTAATTTAAATAATAAATGGTTACCTATGCTTGATGCTGAAGTAAATTCAGGTAAACATAAAATCAATTAACACACCATACCACCTTTTTTGTCTTTTTGAATACTCTAAATATACCAGTTAAATAAACTAATGGCATTATGACAAAAAGTCATAAAAAGCAAAAAGCTTTTAGAATTTTCTAAGTTTTTAAAGCAAAATTTCTTAAAATTTAGTTCAATTTTTTCTTTTGATTTAATCTTAACAACGGTGGCCGACTTACCACCGAAAAGAAGATTACTATTTTTGATTTTTGATTTGTTGAAGGCGATCTGCAAGTTCATAGGGGTGAATAGGACTGAGCAGGCCCCGGGACGTGGAACGAAGTGGTCCCATTTTCTTGAAAATTTTAAGGCGAGTACTCCCAAAGAAAACAAACCCACACATGAATCCGCTACAAAACTATAGAACATAATATGTACTGATAATTTTGTTTAGTAATTTAAACTTTTAATGTCCTAGTTTAAGAAAACTGACACCACTTCGTTTATGCTATTTGGATATTGTTTAAAAGCTTTATTTGTTACTGAAAAATAGTATATACTATTTTACACCTATTATAAGTCCAAATTATTCATAAATAATAATGTAATTTAGGACGAGGTGGTTATAATTACATTCTGCTGTAAACTAGTTCTCATGCACTAGTTCGAGGTAGTACATTTTTTTTTCAAATAAGTTGCGATTTACCTATAAAAGTATTAAATAGTGTACACTAGTTCTTGAAAAAGGTAATTATTGCATATACGGTTTTCTTCTATTTTTGGATTATATGGTAAAATTTTTATATAGTCATATTCCAGTGTCCTTAGGGATTGCAAATATACTACCGGAGAAGAGAAATTATGTGTTTTAATATTTTTTATTTTAATTTGAAAATTTAAAATTACCATTGATTTTCTCCATATAATGCGAAAACTCCCCATTATGACAAGGAACGTCAGCGTGCAGTGTTGCCAAATCAGGGTCTTTTCGAATACGTTCCCGCATTTTCACGTCTGAAATATAATTGGGAAAAATAAAAAGCCGCTTTAACTAACCAAAATTAACCATGACCAACTGTTTAGACAAATTCAAGAGCCCCTAGTCGGTCATGGTTAGTTTTGGTAAGCAAAGCAGCTTTTTGTTTATCCCAATTATATTTTAGACAGAACCAGAATATCAAAATTTGATGGCCGAAAATTATTAAGTCTGGCAACACTGTTGATACTTATTTTGAATTTGACAAATGTAGAAAGAATGTGTTATCAGATATTAGATTTATTTCTAACCTATATTTTTTTAAATTTAAATTAAAAGTTGTTTTTCCCGATTTTCTGCGTATTTTGTCAATAGATTTCTGTTTCTGTGTGTTATGTTTAACTAAATAATTATCAATTTATACGTTTTTACCCCGCCCAGCACTCAAATTCACTCCAAGATCCAGTAAGTTTATTTGGTTGAAAAAACAAAAATTAAACACAATTTCTCTTCTCCGGTAGTATATTTGCTATCCCAAAGGATACTTAAATGTAATTTTATTAAAAAAAATTCATAAAATCCAAAAATAGCAGAAAACCGTATATGCAATTGTTACCTTGAAAAATTAGAAAGTGGACTGTATTTAAAATAGAAAATTGTTACGCACATTGTTCCACACCACAAGCTCTTTTTCTTGTAGAAATTTTTTAACACTATTTAAAACTGCACTTACCAAACCAAAGGTTTGGCTGAAAAATATATGTTGGCGATAATTTTTATTGTATTGCTTATGAAGAACAACTTAAAAGATTTTTAAAGCATCTAAACTGCATTCGACCTAGTATCAAATTTAAATTGAAGATGGAGCAAAATTTGGCTTTATTTTTCCTCGACATTCTAGTTTAACGACATAAGAGACTTTTACATATCTCGGAATACATAAAACCTGCTTACACTGGACAACAGTATCACCAAAATTTTAATTACTTTAACAGAACCAAACAGGGGGTCATACGCACCCTATATAAATTAGCAGTAACCTTATTTAACAATCAGTAATTTTTGCAATAAGAAATATTTATAAAATATTTATGACAATTCCGTATAATAAAAAAATATTTTAAAACATTTGCAAAATAGCGAACAAAAATAATATTAAAACAGCATTTAAATCCAAAACTACTTTAAAAAATATTTTTTCTAAGACAAAAACATACAATAATATTTCAGCTTAATACTATGTCTACCAAATTCCCTGTAAATGTGGTTATAGTATTGGGGAAAGAAAAAAATCCCTCGAAATTGGACTTAATACACAAAAAACATACGAAACAAGGTAAAACGTTGGTAAGTTGGTAAAATGGTTTGAAGCAAAAATTATTTATTAGGAATAAAAAAAAAAGATATTCAAGAAAGTTACAATAATTTTAAACAACCAAAATGTATTTAGCCAGTCTAGTATTGACATCGCAAATATCTGACTGTCGTTATTGAACCATAAAATATTGGTCAAGATTTATTGAACAACAAATAGAATATAAGCTTTAAAAGTTGATTTTAGTTGACTTGAAAACGGTTATGGATAGATACTAACCGAAATATTGTGTATTAGTTACAAATAAAGACACTGGAGGTTCAAGGTTTTTATGGTATTGAAACCTATTTAGATTTTTTTTTTTTTTAGTTTCTTTATGTAAGAAGAGAGATAAAGCAACCACAAGGAGACAAAAATTTAAAAATTAACTTACTAAATAAATTATTTTTTATGCAACTTACCTGATACACCCAAGCCTGCTACAGTTATAAAGGTTGAAACAGCAATCATTTTTGCAAATAATTTTCCTTTTTTGGAATGTTTGAGGTATATCTTTTCAATTGCCTCATCTTGAGAATTCCATAATTCCCTTTCTTTTTCTGAAACGTCTTCAAGTAATTTTAAAACATCGTTTTTTAAATATATGATTACTTTAACTCCAATTTTAGTGGCATTAACTATTACTCCCAGGCAAGTCATAATTATTTCAGCAGAATACCTTTTTACTATTAATCTTAATAATTCCACAGTGAGAAGAATGTAAAAAACCATATAATTTATTTTCATTAATAGTGAAAAAACGTAAAATATTTTATTAAGCAGTGGATTTTTGGTTATGGGTTTTTTCCAAAATCCAGCACATATCATGTAACCCTTTGCTATATCTATAAGTTTTTCTTTCTTATCTGAACTCATGTTTAGTCAAGCAAAACTAGACGATGGAGTAAAAGTCTAAAAGTATTTTTCCTTAATTCGTTTTCTAGAAATGTACTTTTAAAATCCAAAGTTTTATTTTATACAATCGTTTTTTTTTTTTAATTCCAGATTTATATAAATAATTGACAAGCTTTTCTTTCTTTTCATTTGTTTGAAACTTTTATCTAATAAAGTCAATAAATAACTAATAATCCCTAGTCTAATACCTAGTGTTTCTTAACGATATATATAAATATTAATAAAAGAAAGAGTTTTTTTATTTCGAGTTAGTTAACATATCCAGAAATAAATATTTTAGCTTAGAAACAGTTATTAGAAAGTATTACATTAACGTTGCGCTCAGAATGAGCTTTTTTCAAAAAATAATTTTACTTTTAAACATATAAAATAATTACGAAAAAGTTAACAAACACATTTGAAATCAACTAAAATATTGTTGTGGGTTTTCAGTGGTATCCCTAACTAACCAAACTACATCCATCTAAGATTTATGGTTTAGCCTATTCGATCTTATTTCAAACTTCGCTAAATGGGGGGTCCCTTCAAAATACTGCTTCACGAATTAAGCTAAAATAGGTAAAAATTTAATAATCCGTCCTGGTGCTAGTTAAGGAAAAATTGGCTCGTTCAACGATCGATTCTTGTCAGAGAGAGATGGGCGAGTTCGACGCGGATGGCATGAAAGAGACGAAGATAGAAAATGGTTATCCCAGTTGACTTATGAACGGGCCAGGGTCTGAAGTCGGACAGTCGAACTCGAACAGTACGAGATGAGCTGAGCAGTGGTGTGTATAATAAGAAAATAAGATTTATTAATTACATTTTTTTTCGAATTTTTATAAATTTTATTTCTGTTTAGATTTTGTGTGTTTTGTTGTATGTACAATTAATTAGACATATGGCTATTTGGATACCCTGGAAAAATGTGGTAAAGGGTAATATTAATCATATACAACTGCCTTAAAAACGAAAATAATAATGCCTTAACAAATCAAATTGTAAACAGAATTTGTGTCCTGACAAAAATTAGTCGCCCAGTTTCTATAGGGTTATAAAAGAAGGAGATGTCATTAATCATTCCTTAAGGAGAAAAAAAAACAGACCAGAGAATTAAAAACGTTAATGAAGCTTTCAAAGGAGATATTCGCCGGATCATTTACGAGTTTTATAATGAAAATTTGGTACCAACGTTAGAATTGGTTTGAGACAAATTACGAGCATTTCCAAATGACGTCTACAATTACCAATCTTCAAACACTTTGTATTATCCTGTAAAACTGTGTGGTTTTCGGTACAGAAAATTGAATAAAAAAATAATAATAATGGAATCCGCACGAATTGTTTAAGTGCGGCAAGAATTTTCACGAAAGTTAGAAATTTTAGAGCCGAAAAAAGAAATCTCGTTTATCTAGACAAAATTTGGTGTGACACACACAGTGTCATTCAGTACGGCTGGGTTGGCGACAGTAAGAAATGTACAGGGTGGTTTTTTTTCGTTGGTATTATAGGGTATAGGCTAAATGGTAAGAGATACAAAAAACCAAGATACATGTCTCGATCTCTTTTTAAGTGTTTAGTTTAATGACGCAATCAGATCTACGTTTACTTATGTACCTTTTTAACAAAAAATCAATCTACAATACAAAAAATTTTCGTGCTTGAATTTTTACCTATTAAATACATGAAATTTAATTTTACCTTAAACTAATAGTACAGTAAACGAAGGTGTGAACCTGAAGATTAGGTTGGGCCGTCACATTTTTTTTTAATTTGCAGGTATTAATGTATACAATTACCTCTGAAAATATCATATATAAAAAAATGTCCGCAAGGGCCTATAAATGGCCCTCAAGAGTCCGAAAATCCGTTTTTAAAATAATTTGGTCGATATCTCCGGAAATATGACATTTACGCAATTCATGTTTGGACGAAAATGAAGAGCAGTTTATGTAAATGATTCCTATCACTTTTGTAAAAATTTTTATAGTTTTTGCAATAATCGGCCATAAATGCGCCGAGTATTTTTGCACCTGCCCCATATCTCGAAAGGGGCTTTAAGCTACTTACACTTCCAAACGGACGGACTAATTTTTGAATAACTCACGTAAAAATGCATATTTTTACATGATTGAAAGTTTACATGAAAGAAGGAACATGTAGCAATAATACCTTGTTACTGTTTCCTTTTTTCTGTATCTTTAGAATATTAAAAACTCGAGCCAAAGTTAGTTTTTGGTTGATATTTTGACCCTCCTATCAATCTGTTCATATTTTTTTTGTATAAAAAGTAATTTTACCGAATTCTTTTAGATTATGAAGCTTTTGAAGGTGTTGAATACATTCCGCAAAATTCAATAAATATATTTGTGTATTTTTTTAAACAGCGTGTTTTTCTTAGGGCGGGTTTTTTGAATTTCCGGATTTTTTGAAAATGCTCGGTTCTATCGGGAATTAATAAATATTCAAGGACCATAAACAATCTTTGTAAATAGGATTGTAGATTTTAAATGCATACATTTATTAATCAAGAAGATGTAAAAAGTGTAAAAAAAATTCGCCTTACTTTTTATTTTAGTTTTCTTTAGAGAAAAACGGAGCAATATTTAAGTTTTTCCAGTTTCCTTTTTTGGAGCACAAGGTAAGTTTTCGTTTTTGTTATCCAAGTTCAATAAAGATCATTTATTTGGTGTAGGAACGTCTATTTTTTTTGCCTTTTATTTTTGTGGCAGAAATATGAAAGTCAAAGTAAATTCTGGTACGATAGAATGTTTTATTTATAACGAAGATCTAAGTGAAGACTTTGTGATAGTAACACGTGAATAAGCAACTTTAATAGATGTAAGCAAGATGAGAAAGGACAACCACCATGTGTTTCTACAGAAGCAATTCGCTCTGGAAATGCATAGGAAGTGTAGGCTGAAGTACTCCCAAATAAATAATGCAAGCTAAATTATCCAAACAGTTAAAGACTTGACAAAAAGATTTAACCTTCTCCAAAACCCCAAGAGAAAAAAAGAACAAGCCAGCAAAGCCCAGTCTTAAATTTTTGTTCCAATTGTCTGTTCTGTAAACTACCAGCTAATATAAATGATATAAATAAAATAATAAATAAATGATCTTTATGTAACTTTGGATAACAAACTTGTGCTCCAAAAAAGAAAACTGGAAAAATTTAAATATTGCCAGGTTTTTCTCTAAAGACGTTTTCTCTGAAAACAAAAATAAAAAGTAAGGCATTTTTTTTCACTTTCTTCTTGATTAATAAAAGTCTGAATTCCAAATTTACAATCCTATTTACACAGATTGTTTGTAAATAAAAAAGCAGAAAGTATTGAGGCCAATGTGGGTGCACGCGCTGTAGCTGACGGCTGTTCGATACTATACATGAACGGTACGCGCACGGAATAAAATAATAAATAACTGAATTATATAGAGAAAATTTAAAGGCAGAATTTTTTTGTCGTGCACTTATAAAAGTACTTTATGTAAATATATATTGATAAAAATGTAATCTTTAATACAACTGCAAAGCTCAAAAAATTTGAGCACGAAGAGTAAAAAAATAATCGTCCAAAAAAATGTCTAGTTTTTATTGGGACAAGAATTTCCTCGATTTTTCGAAAAACTAAAAAAAAATGGAAAAAAGAAGACTGCTATTGAGAAGACAATCTAAGCTTTTAAATGATGTGCATTGTTAGCCGATATGGTCCTTGTATATATATTAATTAGCGATAAACCCGAGCATTTTTAAAAACTGCGGAAATCTAAAAGAACTGCCCTAAGAAAAACACGTTGTTTATAAAAATACACAAGAAATATTTATTGAGTGTTTCGGAATGTATTCAACACCTTCTAAAGCCCCATTATCCAAAAGGATTCGGTAAAAAAACTTTTTTATAAAAAAATATGAACAAATTGATAGGAGGGTCAAAATATCAAGCAAAAACTAACTTTGGCTCGAGTTTTTAATATTCTAAAAAAACAAAAAAAAAAAGGAAACAGTAACAAGATATTATTGCTACACGTTCGTTCTTTCATGTGAACTTTGAATCATGCAAAAATATGCATTTTACGAGAGTTACTTAAAAATTAGTCCGTCCGTTTGGAAGTGTAAGAAGCTTAAAGCACCTTTCAAGATACGGGTCAGGTGCAAAAAATACTCGGCGCATTTATGGCCGATTATTGCAAAAACTATCAAATTTTTAATAAAAGTGATGGGAATCATTTTTACAGCTAATAAACTGCTCTTCATTTTCGTCCAAACATGAATTGCGTAAGTGTCATATTTTGGGAGATATCGACCACATTAGTTGAAAAAACGGATTTCCGGGCTCTTGAGGGCCATTTTCAGGCCCTTGCGGACGTTTTTTTATATATGATATTTTTAAAGGTTATTTTATACATTAATACTTGCAAATAAAAAAAAAATTGTGACGGCCCAACCTGATCTTCAGGTTAGAGGTTTCTTCGACTTCATTTACTGAACTATAAGGGGTTTCTTACGTCGTAAGTAAGCAGTCTTTTTTAAACATCGCTGACCTTATATATATATATATATATATATATATATATATATATATATATATATATATATATATATATATATATATATATATATATATATATATATATATATATATAATATATATATATATATATATATATATATATATATATATATATATATATATATATATATATAATATATATATATATATATATATATATATATATATATATATATATATATATATATATATATATATATATATATATATATATATAAGGTCAGGAGATGTTTAAAAAATGCTTAAACACGACGTAAGCCTTTAATAGTAAATGAAGTCGAAGAAACCTCTAACCTGAAGATCAGGTTGGGCCGTCACAATTTTTTTTTTATTTGCAAGTATTAATGTATAAAATAACCTTTAAAAATATCATATATAAAAAAACGTCCGCAAGGGCCTGAAAATGGCCCTCAAGAGCCCGGAAATCCGTTTTTTCAACTAATGTGGTCGATATCTCCCAAAATATGACACTTACGCAATTCATGTTTGGACGAAAATGAAGAGCAGTTTATTAGCTGTAAAAATGATTCCCATCACTTTTATTAAAAATTTGATAGTTTTTGCAATAATCGGCCATAAATGCGCCGAGTATTTTTTGCACCTGACCCGTATCTTGAAAGGTGCTTTAAGCTTCTTACACTTCCAAACGGACGGACTAATTTTTAAGTAACTCTCGTAAAATGCATATTTTTGCATGATTCAAAGTTCACATGAAAGAAGGAACGTGTAGCAATAATATCTTGTTACTGTTTCCTTTTTTTTTGTTTTTTTAGAATATTAAAAACTCGAGCCAAAGTTAGTTTTTGCTTGATATTTTGACCCTCCTATCAACTTGTTCATATTTTTTTATAAAAAAGTTTTTTTACCGAATCCTTTTGGATAATGGGGCTTTAGAAGGTGTTGAATACATTCCGAAACACTCAATAAATATTTTTTGTGTATTTTTATAAACAACGTGTTTTTCTTAGGGCAGTTCTTTTAGATTTCCGCAGTTTTTAAAAATGCTCGGGTTTATCGCTAATTAATATATATACTAGGACCATATCGGCTAACAATGCACATCATTTAAAACTTAGATTGTCTTCTCAATAGCAGTCTTCTTTTTTCCATTTTTTTTAGTTTTCGAAAAATCGAGAAATTCTTGTCCCAATAAAAACTAGACATTTTTTTTGACGATTATTTTTTACTCTTCGTGCTCAAATTTTTTGAGCTTTGCAGTTGTATTAAAGATTACATTTTTATCAATATATATTTACATAAAGTACTTTTATAAGTGCACGACAAAAAAAAATTTTGCCTTTAAATTTTCTCTATATAATTCAGTTATTTTTATTTTATTCCCGCGTACCGTTCATGTATAGTATCGAACAGCCGTCAGCTACAGCGCGTGCACCCACATTGGCCTCAATACTTTCGCTTTTTATTTACAAACAATCTGTGTAAATAGGATTGTAAATTTGGAATTCAGACTTTTATTAATCGAAGAAAGTGAAAAAAATGCCTTACTTTTTTTTTTTTGTTTTCAGAGAAAACGTCTTTAGAAAAAAACCTGGCAATATTTAAATTTTTCCAGTTTTCTTTTTTGGAGCACAAGTTTGTTATCCAAAGTTACATAAAGATCATTTATTTATTATTTTATTTATATCATTTATATTAGCTGGTAGTTTACAGAACAGACAATTGGAACAAAAATTTAAGACTGGGCTTTGCTGGCTTGTTCTTTTTTCTCTTGGGGTTTTGGAGAAGGTTAAATCTTTTTGTCAAGTCTTTAACTGTTTGGATAATTTAGCTTGCATTATTTATTTGGGAGTACTTCAGCCACACTTCCTATGCATTTCCAGAGCGAATTGCTTCTGTAGAAAACATGGTGGTTGTCCTTTCTCATCTTGCTTACATCTATTAAAGTTGCTTATTCACGTGTTACTATCCAAAGTCTTCCTTAGATCTTCGTTATAAATAAAACATTCCATCGTACCAGAATTTACTTTGACTTTCATATTTCTGCCACAAAAATAAAAGGCAAAAAAAAATAGACGTTCCTACACCAAATAAATGATCTTTATTGAACTTGGGATAACAAAAACGAAAACTTACCTTGTGCTCCAAAAAAGGAAACTGGAAAAACTTAAATATTGCTCCGTTTTTCTAAAGAAAACTAAAATAAAAATAAGGCAATTTTTTACACTTTTTACATCTTCTTGATTAATAAATGTATGCATTTAAAATCTACAATCCTATTTACAAAGATTGTTTATGGTCCTTGAATATTTATTAATTCCCGATAGAACCGAGCATTTTCAAAAAATCCGGAAATTCAAAACCGCCCTAAGAAAAACACGCTGTTTAAAAAATACACAAAAAATATTTATTGAATTTTGCGGAATGTATTCAACACCTTCAAAAGCTTCATAATCTAAAAGAATTCGGTAAATTACTTTTTATACAAAAAAATATGAACAGATTGATAGGAGGGTCAAAATATCGGCCAAAAACTAACTTTGGCTCGAGTTTTTAATATTCTAAAGATACAGAAAAAGGAAACAGTAACAAGGTATTATTGCTACATGTTCTTCTTTCATGTAAACTTTAATCATGTAAAATATGCATTTTTACGTGAGTTATTCAAAAATTAGTCCGTCCGTTTGAAGTGTAAGTAGCTTAAAGCCCCTTTCGAGATATGGGGCAGGTGCAAAAATACTCGGGCATTTATGGCCGATTATTGCAAAAACTATAAAAATTTTACAAAAGTGATAGGAATCATTTACATAAACTGCTCTTCATTTTCGTCCAAACATGAATGCGTAAATGTCATATTTCCGGAGATATCGACCAAATTATTTTAAAAAACGGATTTTCGGACTCTTGAGGGCCATTTATAGCCTGCGGACATTTTTTTATATATGATATTTTCAGAGGTAATTGTATACATTAATACCTGCAAATAAAAAAAATGTGACGGCCCAACCTAATCTTCAGGTTCACACCTTCGTTTACTTTATTAGTTTAGGGTAAAATTAAATTTCATGTATTTAATAGGTAAAAATTCAAGCACGAAAATTTTTGTATTGTAGATTGATTTTTTGTTAAAGGTACATAAGTGAACGTAGATCTGATTGCGTCTTAAACTAAACACTTAAAAAGAGATCGGGGACAGTATCTTGGTTTTTTGTATCTCTTACCATTTAGCCTATACCCTATAATACCAACGAAAAAAAAAAACCACCCTGTACATTTCTTACTGTCGCCAACCCAGCCGTACTGAATGACACTTGTGTGTCACACAAATTTTGTCTAGATAAACGAGATTTCTTTTTTCGGCTCTAAAATTTCACTTCGTGAATTCTTCCGCCAAACAATTCGTGCGGATTCCATTATTATTATTTTTTTATTCAATTTTCGTACCGAAAACCACACAGTTTTACAGGATAATACAAAGTGTTTGAAGATTGGTAATTGTAGACGTCATTTGGAAATACTCTAATTTGCTCAAACCAATTCTAACGTTGGTACCAAATTTTCATTATAAAACTCGTAAATGATCCGGCGAATATCACCTTATATATATATATATATATATATATATATATATATATATATATATATATATATATATATATATATATATATATATATATATATATATATATATATATATATATATATATATATATATATATATATATATATATATATATATATATATATATATATATATATATATATATATATATATATATATATATATATATATATATATATATATATATATATCTATAATTAAAGTTATTCTTACAGTTTGGTATGAGGTTTTCTGTATAATTCAAACAACAATATTTCTTTACGTTTCGCACCTACATGGAGGGCTTTTTAAAAAGTTTTTTTTATTGTATTTTCATGATTTTTAAAATATCATCTACAAAAAAATATGTCATCAGGCATACAACTTAAAATAATAATATAGAGATATAGGACAATTTACATTTGTAAAAATTATGCAGTCTAAATTATTTCATTATATTTACGTGCAACAACAATAAAATACTAACAATTACATGATAAGACATACATTTAAACTTAAAAACAATTTATTTATTGTTGTTCACTTTTTTATTAAATCAAATAGTACGTACCTTGAAGAAACATATTGTTGGCATCATTTATAACAGGTAGATACACTGTCAGTAGCCGGAAGGATGAGTATTTTAATTTGTGTTTTTATAGTAAAAAAAAATATTTAAGAAAATGTATAAATACGAAAACAATTTTAAAGATACTTATGCTATGTAGTCCAGATAATTTTCAATTTGTAGGGACAAGTTTTAATTTTTTTTTATTATTTTTTAACTAAGAGGTTTTTTCCATAAAGGTGACTTCCTTTAACTATTTAATTAAATTATAATATGTTTGGCTTAGGTTGTCAATGTCTTTTTTGTTGTTTACGCAATTGTTATTTTTTTGATATGAATCATTTCCTTTATAGTAAGTTTATGGTAGTTTTGTCGAAATCCAGTATTTTAGTTTCTGTAAAGTTAAAGGTATGTTTGGTTTCGTGTTCGTGTTTGTGTAATGCGGTAGAAGCGGATTTTGGTATTTGTGACCATTTAAACGATTGTTAAGATGTTGGGTTGTCATACCTATATATTGGTTTGGACAATTTGAACACGGAATTGCATAAACAACATTTGACTTTTTGTGAGGTGTTTGACTTTTTAATTTTGTAAACAACTGATTTACTAATTCTGTCCTGTGACATACCGTTATTTTATGTTTATTTAGAATATGTTTAATTTTTTCTGATAAATTATTTGTATATGGCATAGCAATATATTTTTTATCTTCCAGTTTTCTTGTTTATTGTTAGAGGTTCCTTTGTTGTAAAATTTGTGTATCCTTTGTTTTATTAGTTTGTTAATGAGTTTCTTGGGAAAATTGTTATTTTGTGAAAAAGCTCTGACCTTATTTAGTGCTATTCCTCTGTATTCAGGAGATGTTAACTGAATTGCCCTATCTGCTAATCCTATAATGACACTATGTTTTTGATTTGACGGGTGGTTTGAATTATAATTTAGGTATCTTCAGACCATGTTGGTTTGGTGTACCAAATTGTTTTTAATTTGTGGTTATCTTGATTTCTTATAATTGTCATATCTAAGAAATTTATTTTGCCATTTGTTCGGCCTCAAGGGTGAATTGCAGTTTTGGGTGATATGAGTTAAATTTGTTTAACACATCGGTAGTTTTATCTTCTGGAACAGCCATAATACAATCATCGACATATCTTTTAAAAATATAATTGGAATATTCAAATTTTTATGACCTCTTCTTCAAAAAATTTCCATGACCAACTGTGCAATTGTCGATGAAATTGGGGCACCCATTGCACATCCGTCAAGTTGCTTATAAAAAGAATCATTATACTGAAAGTAATTACTGGTAAGAGTAAGCTTTACTGCCTCAATAAAATCGTTTTGTGATAGAGAAGTGTAATTTCTAAGGATGTCCCATTTTTCCTTTAGGATATGTGATACAAGATTTGTTGGAATATTTGTATACAGATACTACATCTAGAGATATTAATTTATAGCTATGTGGTATTGCTGTTTTGTCTAGAAATTCTTTAAGGGTAAAAGAATCTTTTATGTAGTATTGGTTTTGTTTTGAGTAATTTTAGAAATACACTCGGATAGATATTTAGACAAGTTATAAAACGGTGATTGAATAGAAGAGACGATAGGTCTTAGGGGAATGTTTTGTTTTATGTAATTTAGGTAGCCCATATATTTTAGGTGGAATAGCATTATGTATAGACAAACGTTTAGATTCTTGCTCGTTCATTGATTTTTGTTTAACATTTTTTATTAGTGCATTGTTTTGTTTTTGGTATGCGTCCGTTGGGTCACTTTTAATTTTTTTATAGGTGTTAGTGTCACTTAGTAAGTCATTCATTTTGCTGTTGTAATCGCTTGTGTTCATTATTACCGTTTTATTACTTTTATCTGGTTTTAAAACTGTTATTTGAGGATTATCTTTTAAAAATTTTCTTGTTTTCGTCACTTGTTTTTGTATTTTTTTTGAGTTTTGTTACATTTAATGTTTTATGCCTTATTTAATTTTATGATTTGTGATAACATTGACAACTTCAGCTCTAATAGATTCTTTAACATCCGAAGGTTGGTTGTAAATAGCCGATTCTACGCAAGCAATGTATTCAGACGTAGGTAGGTAATATATATATACATATATATATATATATATATATATATATATATATATATATATATATATATATATATATATATATATATATTTTTTTTTTTTTTTTTTTTCGTTTTAATTTCTTGGTTTTAGGTCTGCCAGAATGTAAACATTATGTTTTTAGTACTTTATATTGATGACGTTTCGATCATTTTCGATCTTTTTCAAATCTAAAAGTTAGGTTTCAGAAACAAAGTTAGTATAACTAGTGTCATCCAAATAAAAAAACACAAAAAAACTTACCCTAGAGCGTTAAAATAATAGTGAACATTAATCAACAAATATGTGTATATTTACATTTTTAACAACACAACACAAGGAACGGACTACTTATATTAGTAATAAAATATGAACTGATTATTAAAGAAGGGCGATGTATATTTTATTAAGATTGTTGATATCTTTTTATCGTTTATGGAATATGGGTTTTTTTGGATTTCGATCATCTCCATAAACTCTCTTTTTTTTGGTTTGGTTCCGTTTTAAGTATTTTTGTTTCATTATAATTGAAATTATGTCACTTTGTCTTTTCGTGATTCGTTAAGGCTGTTGCATTTTTTTTGTCGTATTTGTGGCTTTTTAGCCTATTTTCCAAATACTGCGTTGTTTGACCGATGTATACACCG
This sequence comes from Listronotus oregonensis, assembly GCA_019359885.1. Taxonomy (NCBI): domain Eukaryota; kingdom Metazoa; phylum Arthropoda; class Insecta; order Coleoptera; family Curculionidae; genus Listronotus; species Listronotus oregonensis. The sequence goes on along the minus strand of JAHBCN010003374.1, from coordinate 7,240 downwards.
GTGCAGTCTTTACACGGAATTTGATATACGATGTTACTTTTTTTGTTTTTTGGAGTTTTTGTTTTAAATCTACTAAAATTCTTTGATAAAAAGTTTGAGGCTCTGTGACAGATTTCTATATTATGTTTTTTAAATAGTGGCTGAAATTTTTGTGATAGGCCATTTACAAACGGTAGAGAAAGATATATTTTTTTGTTTTTATTATTTTTTTCCCGATCGTTTTTTCCCTTGAATTATAAAATTTATGTATTCTGTTTTGAAATATTTTATTGATTAATTGATCTGGGTAGTTATTTAATTTTAGAGCATCTTTTGCTTTTTTTTATTGATTTTTGACTAAATTCGGGATCAGATAGTTGAATTGCTCGGTCTGCCTAATTTAAAAATATATATATATATATATATATATATATATATATATATATATATATATATATATATATATATATATATATATATATATATATATATATATATATATATATATATATATATATATAAAATAAATAAATGCGAATTAGTTTAAAGTTATTGCTGTGTTTATTAATAAGGCATTTTACTTTAAATACCTATAAACATAATAATTAATAATAATAATAATAATAATATTAAAAATATAATAATTATTATTTTTATAAGCCACAACTACTATGCCTATATTTTAGCTTTTTTAGTGTTGATTTAATTCCAAATATTAAATAGGGGGTATCAAATTATTCACAAAAAAATGCTCTTATCGAATATGCTAACGAGCCACCATCGTTACATTTGAAAAAGATTAGTTATGTCAAGAAATAAAATTTTGAAATATTTTTACCTTTCTGGAAAAGACATATAATATAGACCGAGCGCTCGCGGCAGAAAGAAGAGACCGATTTTTTACAGGCTGCCTTTGATACGGGTGATATTTATAGCCACAAGCTATAGATAGATGTACCTATTAAGTTTCGCAACGTGTTACTTCATATATAAACATTAACTTTAATTAGCAAAAAAAAGAAGCTTCTTAAATCAACTTTTTACAGTCTGCCAATTGTTGAAGCATAAGGCTAGATTGCCAAATCCACAAAAAGTTGCAGGCAGACGGTTTTCTCCAGTACAAGAGTAAAACATACTAATGCTAGTTCGCAGGAAAATCGTGTAACTAAAAACACCTTTTTACAGTCTGCCAAGCACAATTTAGACTAATGTGTGCATGAAATTGATGAATTTTCACAAGGCAGACTGTTTTCCGATTTTTAAAAATTGATACATAAAAGTTATTTAACAAATTTTTCACAGTATTTCAGAACAATTTTTTACAGTGTAAAAGTTATTTAAATATAAACTTAACAGTTCACAATATTGAATAAAACAAATGGCAGCCTAATACGATGTATACATATAACTGCAAAACTATTTTCAATTTGCAAAAAAAAAATAATGACTTATAACGATTTTTTACAGTCTGCCATTGTATCCCAACAATGTTTAGTTAGTAAATAATCAAACTATTCAATGGCAGACGATTTATGATGGTACATCTAGCGTTAATTGAAACTTTGAATATTATAGAATCGCGCGGTAGGCAGGTAACGTAAGATTGATGGGGTCAGGTAAAGTTAGGTGCACACGATGTTCTTTGCATGCATCATGATGCACATATCCCTACCTGACCCCGGTCAATCTTTCATCACCTGACCATGGCGTCCTAACGCCACTTGACCCCGGTCAATCCCGGCTTTTCCTGTGTAATTAAAATTTACGCATAATAGTCTTAGAATAAAATACTGAGTTTTTCTGAGTAATTACAATTCACGCACATTACGTAATTGGGATTCTGGAAGTTTATTTCTTAACATCAATTTTTTTCAAAATTAATTTTTTTTACAAATTATTTTTATATAAAATCTAAAAACAAAGTAAGTGTTTTGTGTGTAAAATATTCATAAATTTACACACAAATAGGCTTCAAGTTTACTCAATTATTCTGCAAATATCCCCCACACATTTGATGTAAAAAATGTATTATAATAATAAAAATATATTTCTTTAAGAAAAAAAATTAATTTAATTAATATTTATAAACATACCCAAATATATATTTAAATTTGAGAAGTATTTTAAAGATTATTAAATTTAAAAAAAGGACGGTATTGGGTAGAATCGAACCTCGAACCTCCGGGTTGGAAGTCTTGAACACTACCGCTGAGTCACATGGCTATAGAATATTATATATTGTATAATCCGACCTTAATCGCGTTGACTTGGGGCAGGTTTCTGCTGTCTGCTTTTATTAATGCAGAATATGAAGAAATAAATAGTGTCAGAGAAAAGTGATTTATTATTTTTATTCTGTTAGTTCAATAAAATAGATATTTTTTAAAATTCCAAAATCGTCCGTGTGTTACAAAATCTAATTTATTATAATACTGACACTAGTACCTTTATAAATCGTCTGCCATGTAATAGTTTGTTTATTTATTACCTAAATATTGTTTGAAAACAATGGCAGACTGTAAAAAATTGTTAACCATTATAAGTTTTTTTTTACAAGTTTAACTGCGTCTGCCTACACTTTAAACTTCGTGAATTAGTATGCTTATAATTTAATATGAAGTATTTATTGTAAAAGTTAATATTTATTCAATAGGCAGACTGTAAAAAATTGTTCTGAAATACTGTTAATTAACTTTTATGCATCAATTTTTAAATATCAAGAAACAGTCTGCCTTGTGAAAATTCGTCAATCTCATGCACACATTAGTCTAAATTGTGCTTGGCAGACTGTAAAATAGTGTTTTTAGTTACACGATTTTTTTGCAAACTAGCATTAGTATGCTTTACTCTTGTACTGGAGAAAACCGTCTGCCTGCAACTTTTTTGTGAATTTGGCAATCTAGCCTTATGCTTCAACAATTGGCAGACTGTAAAAAGTTGATTTAAGAATCTTCTTTTTTTTGCTAATTAAAGTTAATGTTTATATATGAAGTAACACGTTGCGGAACTTAATAGGTGCATCTATCTATAGCTAGTGGCTATAAATATCACCCGTATCAAAGGCAGCCTGTAAAAAATGGGTCTCTTTTTTCTGCCGCTAGCGCTCGGTCTAATATGAAAGATAATTGGTTGTTTTAACTAGGTCATGGCACTCTAGATTGAATTTTAAAAAATTTAATATTTTTTAAGAAAAATGTCAAAAGTTGACATATGGGGTATCATTGTATTTAGAATGTCATTTTCTATCGAATGGGTAAAAGAAATACAGGGTGTTCCATTTAAAATTCAAAAGTTGAGGTCTTTTCCGGTGAAACCGGACATGACCTATAACTATATATATATATATATATATATATATATATATATATATATATATATATATATATATATATATATATATATATATATATATATATATATATATAATATATATATATATATATATATATATATATATATATATATATATATATATATATATATATATATATATATATATATATATATATATATATATATATATATATATATATATATATATATATATATATTTATATCATATATATATATATATATATATATATATATATATATATATATATATATATAATATATATATATATATATATATATATATATATATATATATATATATATATATATATATATATATATATAATATACATATATATATATATATATATATATATATATATATATATATATATATATATATATATATATATATATATATATATATATATATATATATATATATATATATATATATATATATATATATATATATATATATATATATATATATATATATATATTGTAGCAAAATCGTTATTAGGTGTAAGTTTGTTATTGTTATTTATTTTATTATTAATTATTTATTTTTATTTTTAATGTAGCAACGATTCGATACTTTATAATTTGTGTGTGTGGGACAATAAAGTTTATTTGATTGTTTATTTTATTTTACTAATACCTCGGCTAATACTTACTATCTTTTATCTCTAGACTCCTATCCCTTTGAGTTCTGGCAAATTATTTTTAATTTTCTAAATTTTGTTATTCAACTTGGATAAATCAAAGTCCTATTGTTAAAATATATTTTATTTATTACTTAAAATAAATTAAATTAAATTTAATTAAAATAAATTATATTTATGACGTTTGTTTTTAATAATTTTAATAACTATTTTAAAATTTCAAATTTAAAATTTATTACAATGGAGATTTACTACCTAAAATTCCCTTTTTAAAACTAACTATTGTCAATGGAATACGCTAAAATAAATTAACTATCACCAATGGAATACGCTGGTTAAATAGTTCGAATGATTTTTAATAGTTCAAATCATTGACACTTTCATAATTCTTAACACTAAAAATACCTTTTTATCCTGTGAATTTGTTGATAAAAAAGGATATAACAATGAATTTGTTTGTTTTCTTGTCCTGGATTTATATTATGATTACCAAATTATCTAATTTATTGGAACTGGAACATGTAGTTTGGCTGGATCATGAAAATTTCCCAATTTGTTGCCTTCTTGACCTCTTGGATTCACCGTTGTTATTTTAAAGGTTTGTATTTGTTTATTTTATTATTTACTATTAAATTCTTTGCTAAAATTTTCCCTTAAAAACACTTTGAATTACTTTTCTTTTACAACTTATTTTGTTTTTTCTTATTTCAAAAGTAGGGTTAACTTTCCCTTTCGTTTGTTTTTTTTCTTTCCCGAGCAGCGAGGAGACTACAGCAAGTGAAAACTGACGAATCTCTCGTTTTCGGGGGTGTTTGCTATTTATACCCTCCGAGACAAAAGAATATATTTTAAAGATGTCTGCCAGAATCCAGGCTACTAGACAAAAATTGATATTAAAAACATGGATTCTGGTACTTGATATTTTTAACTTTGGATGAAATTTTCTGTTTTATACTTATATCTTAGCTTTCCTAATATCCCGAAATTCCTTCTCTGAGGCTTTGGCTTTAAAATGATATATGTTTTAATATGCCCTAATCTGTTTTTAATTGTTAATTTTCATGATGAGTCACTTAATGTCAGTAAATTTTGATACTATTATTCTGTTATATTTCCTTTTTTATCTCCTATTTCACTTATTTACTTAAAACTAATGCTTGATATTAATTAAATATAATATTCTACAACTTATACATATAATTTAACCTATGAGCTATGTTTACAATTGGCTAAAAATGGCTTTATTGCCTTGTCATGGGACAAGTATTGTTCATCTTACTTTCTAAAGTCCATTTATACCCTTAAATCTAATTTTCTTTTGAATGTCTTTTAATTTTATTATTGATTAGAGTTTATTATCACTGTTTTACTGTAATTGGGGTTATTCCCGTTTCGCGCCGTTGCACTTTTGGTTAAAACATGTCGCACTGTCACTTTTAGTTCGAAACGAATTTTGTTACGGATTTCTTTGTCCTTTATAATCCTTCCACTTTGACAAAATTCTGTTTACTTCTTAAAATTACCCTATTCTATCTATTTACAAACTTATCTATGCTTAATGTCTAATGATATTAAAGAAATATGCCATATTACATATTTGACCTTCGTGTCATAAAAATTGTTTATGTTTTATACCATAATTCTTATCCTTTCTCTGTAAATTTGTTTATTCCTTTATATTATCCTTGTATATGTCTATATCCTTCTGTTTCATATATTTTGATTGAGAAAAATTGCTTTTTATGAGAATTATGGAGTTTTTTCCTTTCGCTACGATACTAGAAATATCAACTTTCTATCTAAGACATTTCTTATGCAAATTTTTTACTTATTTTTGTTTTTCCCATGATTGTGGATCTTTATTTCATATTTACAAATAAAAATTAGTTATTTTATACAATTATGCCCCCTTTTATCTTATGAAAATAGACTTTTTTCCCTTTGATCTTGTTGTTTGCCAATTTGTCCCTTATGAAATTTATTTTTAATTAAAGATTTCTGACATGTTATTACAATATATATATATATATATATATATATATATATATATATATATATATATATATATATATATATATATATATATATATATATATATATATAATAATAATTTTATGTAATAATTACTTTTTTTATACTAAAATTAGACTTTAAATGTGATTCTGATACTAAATAATGCTGATACAAACAATTTTTACAAAAACTGAGAAAACACACCTAATCTCTGTTTGTTATTAAATTGTTAAATTATTGTTAATTTAAATACTGGTAATTAAAATGATTTTTCAAAACTCTAAGTGCAATGTTAAAAAGATAAACCCTTGCATTAACAATTGATCATAACGCAACATAGGATAAGATTGTCGTCAAAACAACTGAACAAAATTAATGAAGCAAATTATGTGTCACGTCTAGAAAGCAGCTGTCAAGAAATTGTTTATTTGTGTTATTTTATATTTTTTCCTAAAAAATTTTAACATTTTAAGAAAAAAATATTATAAAATAACACAAATAAAAATTTTTTTAACAATTGCTTTCTTTACGTGACATTAATTTTGTTTAATTGTTTTCATGACACTCTTATCCTATGTTGCGTTACGATCAATCGTTAATGCAAGGGTTTATGTTTTTAATGTAACTATTTAATAAAAAACAGGAATTAGGTGTGTTTTGTCAGTTTTTGTGAAAATTATATTACCATTGCATCAGGTTTGACGCTATTTCATTGGGGTATTTTCTATTTTTGTACAAAATTATTTGAACCATCATTATTAAGTATCGGGATTACATTTAAAAGTTAATTTTAGTATGAAGAAATAATTTTAGAGATCTTTAAATAAATTCGGATAATTTATTAATTAAAATTTTTGTTGAGAGGCATGTTCATCGTACTGTTGGGATTATGGTGTGGGGCGCCATTGCTTACGGTTCGAGGTCTTTTTTAGTGTTCATTAGAGGCAGCATGACCGCTCAGCGATACATTAAGGAAATAGTGGAGCAACATTTATTTTCATATCTAAGGACCCAATGTGCCCACAGATTGAGTGCACAAGAGAGAAAAAATCTTTATTATTCATTTTACGAGAAAAAAGAATATAACTTCTGCTTGTCGAGCAAATCGATTTACGATATTTAAATTTTCAATAAGATTTACAGGGTGTTAAGAAATTAGGAAAACATAAAAATGCTTTAGGAGGGAAGTACCATTATTTGTTAATTTAAACAAAAATTGTGTATCATCCATTTTAACACACTTTTTCGCT
>JAHBCN010003373.1:40000-75913 GCA_019359885.1 Listronotus oregonensis | reverse complement strand
AATGATTTTCTATACATTAATAATATACTTATAAATAAACTATCGCCTTTTCCTGTTTTCTAAGCGTCCATCTTTTGTATAACTTTAATTTTAATCGAACATTGCCCTATCCACAAACTATATTTTTACGGAAATTTATCTTTGTATTTTAATAAACAAAATCCATAGGCTTTTGAAGTTGATTATAACGTATATTACATAAAATAATGAACTTAATAGACATCTAATCAGCGAAGCCAGCAGAGCAGAATACCGTCTAATTTACAATCAAAAAACCAGAGAGAGAGCGGCCGTACTCGAAGAACAAAAGGTGCGCTTATTTTCGGCAAAAAGATAACTATCAAGATGGCCTAGAGTATAACAGGCTATAGAAATCACGTCATCCAAATAAATTAAATGGAATTGTATTATCTTTTGTTCCGAGACTGAGATCTATAGTAATTTTATTTTTTCCAACTAACCACAATTTTTCTAGCTTTTATATTGTATTTTCGTTCAAACTATTACGAAATACATAAATAATTAACGTATTTTCTTCACAGAAAAAAACTTGTATAGACTAGATAAAATAGTTGCACGTTAGGGACAGCCAAAACCTTGTCTAGTATATCCAAAACCTTTCACTAGAATTAGTATTTAAAAAAATTTTTAAAAGGATAAATTTAAAAAATAATAATACAGAATAGAATAATTTACATTTGTAAAAATTAGGGGCGGTCTAAATTTTTTCTATATTTCCCAATAAAATTAAAAACTAAAATTACATATAAAAAATTATACATTTTAAAACTTAAATCAATTTTATTATTGTTCTCTTTTTTATTAAATCAAAAAGTACGTACCCTGAAGAAATCATATTGTTAGCATCATTTTTTTTTATAAAAAAAAACAATAATAAAATGAATTGTTTTTTAAGTTTTAAAATGTATGTGTTATCATGTAACTGTTAGTATTTAATTGTTATTGTACGTAAATATAAAGAAATAATTTAGACCGTCTAATTTTTACAAATGTAAAATGTCCTATATCTTTGTATTATTATTTTAAGTTATATGCCTAATGATACTTTTGTTTGTAGATAAGATTTTTAAAATCATGAAAATAAACTAAAGAAATATTTTGAAAAAGCCCTCCATGTAGGAGCGTAATATTGTTGTTGGAATTTTACAGAAAACCTCATACCCAAGAAAAATATATATATATATATATATATATATATATATATATATATATATATATATATATATATATATATATATATATATATATATATATATATATATATATATTTTGTATATATATATATATAATGGGGGGGGGGGGAAGTCTTGGCCGACCAGTTAAACAAAAAGGGGTAAAAAAGGGTGGGTTCCAAAAAAAATTAAAAAGGAAAAACCCCCCCCTTTAACGATTTTGAAAATTATTTTTTTCTCCAAAATCTAAATATAAAAAAAAAAAAACATAAATAAAAAAAAGGGAAAAAATTTCCCCAATTTTAGGTATTTTTTAAACAAATGCATTTTTTGGGGAAGAATATCAACAACAGCTGTTTTTTACAATGTGATATCATTTTCCCCACCATTGTAGAACTCAGCTGTTGTTGATGTTACCAACTTCTAAATAATGCATTTAGTTGTAAGTATCCCAAAAAAATTGAGAAAGATTTCCTTTTTTTTTTGATTGTTTTTTTTTTTTTTTGTTTTCCATATTGTAGACCTGAGGAAGAAAATCAATATTTTCGAAAGCTCGTTAAATAAGAAGTGTTTCTTTTTAATTAGCCCTCTCCTGGACCGATACCCAAGAAATTTAGTACCTTTATATATATATATATATATATATATATATATATATATATATATATATATATATATATTTTGTTATTGAAAGGAAGAAATTTACTGTCTCGGTGTATTTAAAAAGCATATCTCCGTTTTAAGATAGTTAAAGAAGATTTTGAAAAGGACATTTCCTTTCAATAACATATCTACTACCCACTCCGGTAAAACTTGATGCCAACTTTGCTGAATGTCATTTCAGTAGGGCATCAAAGGTAAGATTTAATAATTTACCGATGAACAATGATATTTGTTCAATAAGTTGACGATTTTTCTCTCTGTTGTTTACTGTGCACTCGCTACAGCCCTACTGACGAGACCCGTAGGGTAAAACCTGGATAGATGCCTCACTTTTTAAAATAACTATGTATCTCTTAGCACAAAAGCAAGATTCTTTATTTGTAAAACGGGTAGGTACTTTGGTTTATTACTTCAAAAATTTTGAAAGGAATAAACATTATCTTTGGTATTTCCCCCGTATTAGCAAGTTTTGCGGACCTTTAATTTTAGGACAACTATCCCAAAGGGGATAGTTCCTAATCCATGTAAATTACGTTTAGGATCGATGCCCCGCCGAGAAAGGGAAGTTTATCCCCAAAATCTTTATCGCACCTACCGTCCCATCTCGCACAGAGACATGTAACACTGCCATCTTAGTTGTATTTGCAGAGTCTATAGATAAATAAAATAACATGTTGTGTGTCATTCGCGAAACTAGAGTTATTGCAATCAAGACAACTATACCCCTGGGGCGACTATCCGGGTTTTGCCCTATATATATATTAGGGTGTGCCAAAAAAGTCGATTTTTTTTTTGCTCTCACCCAAAAATATCTCAGAAGATGCCCAAACAAAGCTTCTGTTAAAAGCGCAGCTCAAAATTTTACTTCTAAGAGATTTTCTATGGTTCTTTAAGTTTTTCCGTCTAAATAACATGAAAATACATTTTTTTACCCTGTAAGCTGTAAATAAATTATTTTAACAGAAAATAAATGAATGAATCTTATTAAGCACTGAATTTGGTACAAAAAGTTTTATTGGATCAAATTTTTATCTTTAATGTTTGACTTTATACAGAGCTTTGAATTTTAGATTTTCGTTTTTTTTTGCATATTGAAGCTCAACTGTGAGTGTTAGAAAAAAAAGTTAAATGGCAAATTCGTAGTACGTCTAAAATACTTATAAAAAGGTTTTCATCGACTTTTTCGTATCATCAATTACAACAAAGTTACAGGCTCTTAAAAATTTATTTTACGAAATATAATATCAATAATTAGAAAAAAATATTGGTGTAAATTTAGTATTAGATCAAATTTGCAACAAAATTTGATGAGTATCTTACTCATCAAATTTGGTATTATCAGTAGTTAATAGTTACTGACTTATTTAGTCATATTTTTATGATTTTTTAAATTTTACTATAAAAAATATTGATAAAGGACTTAAAATATCATTAAGATATCAAAAGCAAACTCTATTTACAGTATAACTGCCGTTGTCACTATTTTTCATAATAGAGTTAAAAAAACATAAAAATATGACTAAATAAGTCAGTAATTAATAACTATTGATAATACCAAATATCTTACTTATCAAGTTTTGTTGCAAATTTGATGTAATAGCAAACTTACACCAAATTTTTGTCTAATTATCGATATTTTAGTTTGTAAAAGCAATTTGAAAAAATAAATATTTAAGAGCCTCTAACTTTGTTGCGATTGATGATACGAAAAATTCGATGAGAACTTTTTATAGTATTTCAGGCGTATTACAAATTTGATATTTAACTTTTTTCTCTAAAACTAATCGTTTAGCTTAAAAATGCAAAAAATCGAAAATTTGAAATACAAAGCTCTATAGAAAGTTAACAATGAAGACAAAAATTTGACCCAATGGAACTTTTTGTACCAACTTTAGTGCTTAATGAGGCGCATGAGTTATTTTCTGTTAAAATAAATTTTTCACAGCTTGTAGGGTAAAAAAGTGCTAAAAAACCTGTTTTCCATGATATTTAGATGGAAAAATTTATGGAGAACCTCTTGAAATTAAAATTTTCAGCTGCGCTTTTAACGGAAGGTTTGTTTGGGCATCTATATATATATATATATATATATATATATATATATATATATATATATATATATATATATATATATATATATATATATATATATATTATATATATACTGGCAACCTTTACCAATCGTGTATTCATTCCCTTTTCATCAACAGCTACCCGACATCCCAGACCTCGATATCGGATACTTTTATCTTCGCCATTCTTCTTGTTACTTTTAATAGTATTTATTTAGGTACTTAGGTAGCTGTTCTTTAGTTCTGACTCTATTTTCGTTTAAATTGTAGGTATACGGCTTGCGCGGGGGGCAAAGGGAGCGGATATTGACAGATCGCAGGTAGTCACTGCCGCAGACCAACTTTGTGTAACCCTCAGCCCCAGCCTCAGCCGTCATTGTGAAGAAGTAGTGTCCCAAATGGATAATTTTTCATTGAGGGTTAAAATGGGACTGGTAGAAATCTTAGATTATTATATATATATATATATATATATATATATATATATATATATATATATATATATATATATATATATTTATGTAACAGGAAAAGTAAATTCTCTGGTAACAGTTGATTTGTCCTAGGTAAATAGTTTAAAGCAAAGGTGTTTTTCAGAAAAAAAAATGTAGAAGTTTTTTTCTCACCGATTCTATATGTCTTTTGGGTTGCTCAATCCGAATCTGAGGTTCGCCACCTCGCCAGACTTGAGCTTCACAACGAAATTGCAAAAACCTTATATTTTCCCCACCCACTTTTTTAGTTTTTTAACTGTAACTCGAAAATGAGCGTTTTTTTAATGATAACTATGATACACTAAATTAAAGGAAACAAAATTTCCTACAAATACATTATAATAACTTTTAGGTCTGAAACAATCCATAACGTCGTTAAATGGTTTTGAAAAAATGGAATTTCTTGACTATTCGCTAAAAAGGTAAAAACATCATTCTTAGTGCGCGCTGGTGCTCTACTATCAATTTCATACACCTCCAAAATCAATTATTTTTTGATTACCAGATATGTCCTGGTTACATTTAAGGAATTGGCAAACGTAAGTGAGGTCTATATAACTGGTCAACGAACCTTCTAGCTCGAACGAAATCGTACTACTTTTAAGGGGAATCATATATAAAACAAATTTTTATTTACACAAAAAAAACATTTTATTTTCATTATGGACAAAATTAAGTATGTCTTTGTACAATAGACTCTAATATTATTAAAAAAAAGGTAAACCCGAAAATAAGAAAAGAAGGATAGGCGCAGCTCTCTACTGAAAAAATATAATTTTGACATTTTGATCTGTGCAAGTGCAGAAGAAATTTCGAAGGCAGGGGAAAAATTTCTAGTGTTCTTGTATGCCTGAGACCATCGCATCACTTTAAATAATAGGCTGCGGTACAAACAGTATGTGTTATCAGCATTCAAGGTAAGCGGAAATGTAGCATGCAGGCCAGCAACACAGTTACAGGGTATTTCACCAAGCACTGCAGTTCCTACTTTTAGTGATTTATCATATCGAAAATATAATTGGAAAAAATAAAAAGCCGCTTTAGCTAACCAGAACTAATCATGACCGACCAAAACTGAAGGCTTTTGAATTTGTCTAAATTATCCCTACGTAGAAGGTGTTAACAAAAAACTGAATATAATAGATCCTGGTAGATTTTAGTGTTATTGAAATTGAAACCATAACATTGTCTAACACTTTCAAGGAAAAGAAACCTATGTTTCCATAAAATCATTTTAGTGAACTTGTTCTGCACTCGTATATATTAGATTCAATTAAAGCAAAGTAAATAGATTTTAAAATGGAAAATTCTTTTAATTCATGAAGGAGTACTCTAACAGCAATGACAAGAACCCTCTTGATAACCATAATCCTTTCAGTTTTTATCGTCGATGGTTGGGACCCTCGACACTTGTGGCTCTCCTGTAACTGTCAGGTGGTGCTTCTCCCGTTTGAAATAATGAAAAAAAACACAGTGTTGCCACCTTTTGTGTTTCTAATTAAATTCATATTGTACCGTTACTTAAATTTACATATTTTTATGCCCATAACTATTTATTACCTCGATTTATAAAAATAAGACGCAAAAATACGTTAAAATTTCTTTGGCTTTGCCAAACAGGTCTATATTCGTATATTTTCTTAAACTTTAAAACAAAATGTGAAATGTTGGTTGTGGAATTTTCTCAATTTGTCATGCTCGCGAGTGTATCAGACTTCACGGAGTCCATGTTAAACCCCCTGTCCATCTTACGAAGTTTTTAACTAAAAGTTTAACTTTTTATTGACACTATTATATAGAGGAGAAAATTTCTCGTTTTATAACGCTTTTGTAAGCTTCACCTGTTTGTATCTATGTATATGTCACACTCACATGGCGTAATTGTCCATTTCATAAACTGAATCTCCAGTTCCTGGAGTGGAACCAGATAGTGTAATAATATTTTATTTTACCATCTGGACAATATTTTTTTCCAGTTCATGAATTGGATATACCATTTTTCCACTTGGTGAAACAAGACATCAGCATCTGGATACAAAAATCATCCAGTTCCTGTACTGTATATTTGGCATTTATCTATTTATCTATTTCCTAACTTCATTTTGGCTTGGTTCATCACAATGAAAAAAATGATAAAATAACAAATTATTAAATAAAGAAAATGTAGAAAAAAATATTTCACACACACACACACACACACACACACACACATTTTTTGGACACCCTGTACATGATGGTAAAGTCAGACGTATTCGTATCTGTATTTGCTTTTACACAAATCATATTTCTGTTTATCTCAAAGTATCACGAGTAAACACGAATGGAACAATATTAACTTCCTCTCGTAAATATAGGCTGGCTAAAATAAACGAACGTTCTAAAGCTTCACTGATAATTTCAATAGGATCGTTATGATCTCTTAAGGCCTCTATACATACAATTGGCAGGGTGTTGTAAATGTTAAAAACTCCAGATTAATACGGACATAAGAAATCCCTTAATTTCAATTTTACAAAATGATAAAGGGGATGCATGTTTTGGCCGAGTCGATTTGTTTTAGTTTTTTTAAAATTTAATTTTATATTATTATTATTGACTTTTGGCTTGTAAAGTTTATTTTGGGACGTATGGTGTTTGGGTGATTAAGTTCTAAGGTTGAATTTAGTGCTCGACCGACGGTCAGCGCTGACATCGGTTGAACATAGCTATAACAATAAGAATGTATGATTATTTGATCAACAACAGAGCGGATCGCGTAGCAGTCAATCATCTACTATAGTTGATCATACATTTTCACTGATCCCCCTGCATTCGATTTATTAAATTCAAATTGTCAGTCAAAAACTTATTGTTTGGAAAGACTTGTTATGTATTGCCTGAATACTTTGAAGATGATTTAGAACAGATTCATTCCATAAAACCATTATATTGTCTTTTTTCCTCATAATATCTTATAATTTATTAAAATTCTTAATTATTATCATAATTTTATTTTACTCTGCTTCGTCGAAAAGATGTTTAATCTTAAATGACAATAAAGCAGCTAATATATACTAAATAATATTAACATGTAGTCCATAATTTCTTTGTGTAAAATTCTCCTATTAACATTCTATGTATAAAAAAATTCCCGCGCTTTATTTAGTTGTTTGCCGCCTAAATAATACAACTTAGCTCTTCCCCTTACAGTACGAACAACACAAGTGCATAAAATACACTTGGTAATGCGTAATAAGGGACGGAATACAAAAGAGACAAACACAAGTGCGGAGACAGAAAATAAAAATTCTACTGCACGCACCATCAACACAGAGCCGAACATTTTGTCAAAGTGTACACTACAGAGTATACAAAGAGGGATGGGGTGGCGTTACGTAAGTGAACTTTATTTACGTTTTCTTTGACTGATTTGCTGGTCTAATCGAAAACTTCGTTTCTTAGCTCGTATGTGTAAGGTTAAAGGACTGGAGGTCAATTGTCCAGTTCCAACCGAAAAATATTGCAAATGGTGCTCGATTACTCGTTTTGTTTCAAATTCTTGAGTGTTATGCATTAGTCCAGGGGTCTCCAAACTACGGCCCGAGGGCCACATCCGGCCCGCGGACAGATTTTGTCCGGCCCGCGGAGAGCTAGCATACTTGAAAACTCCTTTTAGAGAACAAATAATTTTTATAGCAAATTAAATTTAGTTTACTGAAGTATTCTAATTTTATGTTGAATAATTATTAATATGACATCTACATTGATATGGTCATGGGCTAACTCCGCTAACTCATAACATTCTTGTAGGCTTATTGTTATTGTTTTTGTGATAAGTTGGATAAAGAAACACAGAATTGTAATGAGTAAAGACATGTATAATATGCAGAAAATTTAACTTCAGTATATAATAACTAACAAATTATTGAAATGAATCCAACTAACATTTTATACATTTTAAATAATCACATAACTTATAACAAACATAATGAAATACTAATGAGATTTATGTAATTGAGATTTTCCACTGACAATAGTTTGTAGTTGTGGACTAATTTTACTTGT
Organism: Listronotus oregonensis; assembly: GCA_019359885.1. Lineage (NCBI taxonomy): Eukaryota > Metazoa > Arthropoda > Insecta > Coleoptera > Curculionidae > Listronotus > Listronotus oregonensis. Next base: position 67,447 of record JAHBCN010003373.1, on the reverse strand, counting down.
ACCAATTATTAAAAGAGATTTAAGATGCTCATCAGTTAATTTCGATCTGTAAACATTTTTTGTGTACTTCATTTTGGAGAAGGTTTTCTCACACAAATAAGTAGTACCAAAAACAGAAAACAGACCACGAGCAAATTTATGCAAATTATCAAATTGTGTCAGTGGAAGACTCTTATAAAATTCCAACAAAGATGAGTTTTGATATTTGTTCTTAATTATATCACTGCATTGTAGATCAATCATTTCCATTTGAAGTTCCGGGGCTAGGGTTTCAATGTCGGTATCAAAAGGATTCTGAAAAATCTTAATTTGATTCGCAATGGCATCAAAGTCCGAGAAACGAGTATCAAAATTTATCTTCAAAGCACTCAAAGTTTCGATTGCAAAATCGATAGGAAACTCAGTCTCAGTAGTGTGGCTGAATATTTCACATGTTTTAAAATGTGAAAAACATTTACTTCGTAGTTGTGATTGAAACAGTCTCAATTTCTTCCGGAATGATTTGATATTAGTGTATAAATCAGGAAGATGCTGGTTTTCTCCTTGCAATCCCAAATTCAGTTCGTTCACATGTTTTGTCAAATCAACATAGAATGCTAACTTCCACAGCCATGCGTTGTTTTGTAATTCAGTAAGAGGGCGATGCTTTTCATTCAAAAAAATTTCGATCACTGCTCGAAGTTCAAAAAAGCGCTGAAAGACTTTCCCACAACTAAGCCAGCGTACGGCAGTATGATCAGGTAAGTCAGTTTCTCCAATGTCTTCAATAAATTGTCGGAATTGTCGGTGATTCAGCCCAAAAGATCTGATAAAATTAACAGTTGATATGACTGGTTTCAGAACGTCAGACATATCCAAACATTTTCCGCACAAAGACTGTTGATGAATGATACAATGTAAGACTAACGGTTTTGAACCACCGTCATTTTCTACAGCCTTTGACACAAGAGCGACTACTCCTTTATCTTTCCCACTCATGTTTTTGCCTCCATCAGTTGTAATACATTTCAAGTTTTTCCATCGAAGGTTCTTTTGATTAATGGCCATTTCAACTCCTTTAAAAATATCTGTACCAGTAGTTGTGCTATTAATACTATACATATCAAGAAGTTCTTCGTGCACTTCATAGCTTTTATCTACTCCTCGAATATAAATCAACACCTGAGCAGTATCTGACACATCCGTTGACTCATCCAAGGCCAAAGAAAACCACTCAAAATGTCCATTTTTGTCGAACAGTTGAGAGGATATATTTTCAGCGATGTTTTCTACCCTTCGAGCCACAGTGTTTGCTGACATACTGACAGTTTTTAATAAATTTACCTTTTCAGGGCACATTTCTTCGGCTACTGCAATTATGCATTCTTTGATCATTTCTCCATCGGTGAATGGTTTTCCACGTTTTGCAATTTCAAGAGCCACACGAAAGCTGGCACGAGTTGCAACCTCTTGTTCAGTTTTGAGTTTTGTAAATGAAGATTGCTGCGATTTCAATCCGCGCTGTATAGCTTCGAATTTTTCTGTCCGCAAACTTATAGCTTCGAATTTTTCTGTCCGCAAACTTCCTGTATATTTTGAATAATTTTGAAAATGTTTTGTTTCATAATGACGTTTAATGTTATATTCTTTGAGAACGGCTATGCTTTCATTGCAAATCCAACATAGCGCCTTGTTACTGGACTCAATTACGAAATACTGAATGTTCCACCGATCTTTGAATTTTCTGCATTCACTATCAATTTTTCGCTTCTTTTCCATACTACTAATTCACACACAAAAGCAACAATTCAAATCAAAATACTGTTATAAAGATGTCTTAAACTTAAACAGGCACAAACACGGTTTAAGGAGGTATGCAATATTTTATTTAACAACAGTGTCATAGGAACTGACTTGTGGTTGCGCCACTAGCCTTCTTATATATTCCAATTACTGCCATCTAGAAGTGAGTGGAAGACACCAGAACTTTCTCGAACCAACGAGATTATTCTGTACGTGCTATTAGCGCCATCTGTTAGCGATAGAAGGTACTACCTATTTCCGCTTGTGTCCACCAGATGTCGTGTCACGTTACTCCTCATGGCTCGTACTCTACGACTAATCTAGAAATTACAGATAATGACAGGAAAATTAATAATATGCAGTGTTGCCGTTTTGCGGACTTTAGTCCGATTCACTTCACCGATAGAAACTCACAAAATAATCAGGAATCTTAAGGGCCGTTCTGCCCCTGGTCCCGATGGTATTTCCAACAGAGTTCTTAAAGTACTGCCCCGAAAAGGTTTAATTGCCATAACCAACATCGCAAATGCGATACTTCGACTTGGTTATTTCCCCGCCAGATGGAGGCATGCCATTGTTATTATGATTCCCAAGCCTGGGAAAGACCCCACGTTTCCTCAAAACCAACGTAACATTAGCCTAACAAGCTCTGTTGCGAAGGTGGTGGAAAGGATAATTCTTAAACGATTTATCCAACACACTGAGGAACTCCAAGTCATCCCCAACAGTCAGTTCGGTTTCCGTTCCAAACACAGTGCTGAACAACAAGTTCTTCGACTTGTTGAGCTCACTACCGAGGGCCTGAACAGAAGAGAAGCGACGGGCGTTGTGCTATTCGATGTTGAAAAGGCTTTCGACAAGGTTTGGCATAATGGACTGTTATTCAAGCTGTACACCCTTGGTATCCGACCTATATGATTAAAATTATTCAATCATATCTTAGAAACAGACAAATTCAAGTCAGAGTCAACTCAGCCCTCTCCACACCCAGAACACTAGAAGCCGGCGTACCGCAGGGCGCCGTGCTTGCCCCGCACTTGTTTAGTGTTTATACACATGACATTCCTGCCTCGAATCTGACACACACGGCATTATATGCCGACGACACTGCCATCATTGCACGCTCCCAAAACCCTACTTTAGTCACTCGCCGACTTCAAGAGGCGACAAAATCTCCATGAATTCTGCAATTCTTGGAAGATTAAAATCAATCCTAACAAAACCCAAGCGATTCTATTCATCGCAGACGCATACGCCCGGAAGACAACGTCATCCTAAACAACCACGCCATTCCCTGGACCGACACTGTCAAGTACCTCGGAGTCATTCTTGATTCTCGTCTCACGTTCAAGCCGCACATCGAAAAATGCTTACAGATGGGTCGCATGGCCCATTCCAAGCTACTACCACTCCTACACAGGAACAGCCCGCTAACTATCAGAAATAAACTTCTTCTGGTAAACTCAACCATTCGTCCAAGTATGTCTTATGCCTCCGTAGCCTGGGGCTACGCGGCAAAGTCATACATCTCAAGACTCACCTCTTTTCTAAACCGCATGTACAGAAATGCGGCCAACGTCCCCTGGCTTGTACGCAACATGCAAATTCAAAGAGAATTCGAACTCACACCCTTTGATTCTTTTATCAAAGAAAGAGCCAAAAAACTCTACCTCATAGCTGAAAACCATCCCAACCCTCTGATCCGAGGACCATCTGGGTATGATCCAGCTCTCCAAAGGCCCCACAAAAGACCAAAAATTCAAATTTTGGACTAAGTACTTCTTAGGATGGTACCCGGTACCTACAGGAAGGACCCGGGCCACCCACCACTGGCCTCTCGGCCTAGCCACTAAAAATCCGATTTCTGGATTGTCCCGAGTCACTGGGGCAAGGGCCCCAGCTTCTCAGTCACTTCTTAAACCCCACTCCGCTAAGCCAGATTCCAGGCTAAGCCAAAAACTTCAAAACCCCAAACAACCGTGATAGCCAACATGGCAAACACGTAGTGAGGACTTGCTCAGCCAAAAGGAGAGCGAGGGGTGGTTGGCAAGCCTAGGGGGAGTTCGGAGGGCCTGTAAGCCCTACGGGATCCTTCCAGGTGGGACCCTTACTACTACGACTAATCTAGAAATTACAGATAATGACAGGAAAATTAATAATATGCAGTGTTGCCGTTTTGCGGACTTTAGTCCGATTTGCAGCCTTTTTTAAACGTTGTGTACTTTTTCGGACTTTTTTTTTCATCAGTGGACTATTTCACTTCTTACCACCGGCAACAATGATAATATGGTTTTGGCCCTCGGAACTTACTGGAGTAATCAGTATGGCCCTAAGGCTGGAAAGTTTGGAGACCCCTGCATTAGTTCATTGAAAACTACGGTAAAAGGTCGGGAAACGCTGGACTTGACGAGACCACTTGTCCCTTATATAAGTATTTTGGGGCGATGATTACGAAAATGGGGGTTAAAACTTGCAACAATGGTCGGAACACCCCCAAAATTGCAAAAAACGCCCTTAAATAGGATTGGGTTTTGGAAAAAAATTGACATTTCGCAAACTAAGCCATCTTATATGTTTTTTGGGTCGCTGATTTCGAAAATCAGGGTGTCGAGACTGAAAAATTTGTGTTAAACCCCCCACATGCGAAAAACACTTGCTTCGTTTAACCTCCTTCGAACCGTTTTGTCACTAATATTGACCCCACGTATCATTCGCAACTCATTTTTAAAGTCACGGAAGTTGCCCTTCGGTTTCTTAAAGATCTTACCACAAGGAAGCGATCGTCAGCTGCAGTCGTTTTTTTCTTTCTACAAGATCCTTGCCGTCTAGTAAAATTTCCAGTTTCCAAGTACCTATTTCAAGCATCTTGAACTGTGGCCCTTGGAAATTCCAAGGTACGAGCTACATAACTTTTATTATGACCCTCCTCTATTAGAGCAACAATTTTTGCTACGTCTGTTATAGTTAACACCATGCTGACACCAATAACTATTACAACAATTTTAAGGGCTGTCACTGTTTAATACTTACAACAATTACATAAGTTGACTTGATTTAAAAATGACTTGTGATCTAATAAAATATCGTAATTTGCAGAGTTTTATTAAAAACATCGTATCTCTTCTAAAACTAGAGATAACGAAATGAGTCAAAAAAGAAAATGTTAGGACTACATGTAACTTTGTCAAAAAATTGTCAGTATTAAAAATAACAGCCCCAATATCTCCACAGGGTGTTTAAAACTTAGGTCAAAAAAACACACATTGATTCACCCGGTATAATAGCACCCTATTGAACATGACCCATCATTGAAAAAATTCAGCACATTCCCAATTAAATAAATTATCTATAAAATGGCAAAAGAATTGTAAAAATCGGATTAAAAACAAAAAAGTTATAAAGTATCAAACTTAGCAAAAAATCCAGGATGCCGTTTTTTTTTGTCCGGGAGTTTAGATGTTCAAATTTATTAACGATTTTTAAATAACTAAATTTATTAATTTTGACTTGGTTGAAAAAAAATATAAATTACGATACACGTTTGATATTACTCTTTACAGTTACTCGTTAAGACATTCTTGACTCGGCTCCTAGCGTCGCCTCGTCCATAATGTCTAACTCGTACTTTAATAAGTAATATACCGGACTTATAACGTAAATTACTATTCTGTAGTAACGTTAACTTTAATGTCGATATCCCGTCCGAAACGCATCCTGCATCCATTTCCCACCAGTCCGAAAGTAAACCAAAACGAGTACTTTTTGTGTCCCATAATTGTTCCGGTACGATTTAAATACTCGTAAATATGGGCAGTTTAATCAGGTGCTTTCGTAAATGCTGATTGCAGTCGATAAATTACTTGACACCGATCGTTGGAGACATTTAAATATTAATTAGCTCTTTTAGTATTTATAAATTATGCGGAGCTAGATACGAAACATGGGAAAAGAGTCGAAAAACAAGATCAATATATTATTAATATTTACTGAAAGAAGTGATATGTACTTTTTCTAATAGGTTATATATACACATATATTTATATAAATATATATATATATATATATATACAGGGTGAGTCAACGATAGAGTAAAGTTCATTATTTCATTGGTTTCAAAAGTTATGAGAAAATAGTAAATACAAAAGATGTAAAGATTCTTAGGATGCACAATTTAAAATTATTTTAAGGTATACAGGGTGGCTCAAAAAAGCGTGACGAATAAAACACACATTTTTTTAAATGAAACACCCTATTTTTAAATTTTGTTTTGAATTCCTTTTAAAATTCTTCAACTTTTTTATTAATAATAATGCATACTTAAACCTAATAGTTTTTCCAATATTTAAATATTTCTAAAAAGAAAATAATTTTCACATTTGGATCATTTTAAATTGAAAAATCTCGATTTTTTTAAATGGCGCACCATATATATTATTATTTTTTCTGAAAGATCTTACAAAAACCCACAACTTTTATTAAGTATATCATATACCTATTTTTAATACTTTGCGATTTATTTTAACTTTTCCAATATTTACCCTTCTTTCTGTCTAAGACTATTGCTATAACATTAGTTGGCCATTTTTAAATTTTAAATTCACAGAAAAAGTAAATAATAATAAATACCTATTACTACGAATTAACTTATTTTTAATTATTATTATGGCGCAATAAATGTTCAAAAATATGCCCTTCTACTTGGATACACATGTTTAGTCTTTTTTGTATATTTTCTTGGACGTTCCTTAGCATAAACGGTGTTATTCTCCTGCACGCGTCCCGAATCCTATTTTCCATATCTTCTGGTGTTGTAGGGGGATTCACATAAACACGATCTTTAACATATCCCCACAAAAAGAAATCTAGTGGTGTTAAGTCACATGATCGAGGGGGCCATCCAATGAATCCACCTCTACCGATCCATTTCTGTGCGGGTAATGATTATTTAAAAATTCTCGAACTTCTCGATGGCAATGCGGAGGAGCTCCATCTTGCTGAAACCACATTTGTTGGATCTCAATGTTATCAAATTCTTGAAGAAGTTGAGGTAAATCATTCTGCAAAAAGTTTAAATATCTAGGCCCGTTAACTGTTTCGCGAAAAAAATATGGTCCAATAACATTAAAGTGTTTTATTCCACACCGCACATTAAGTGACCAATGGTTTTGGTTTTGCACTTTCCGTACCCAGACTGGATTAACTGTTGAATAATAGTGCATGTTATGACGATTAACTGCACCATTACTGCGAAAAGTAGCTTCATCGGAAAACATTATTTTAGACAAAAAATTTGGATCGGCCTCTATTGCTTCATTTATAACGGTGCAGAAGTTTACCCTTTGTTCAAAATCGCGGTCTAGAAGTTCTTGGTGTAGTTCCATGTGGAAGGGATGATATTTGTGTTTTCTAGTGGTGCGGTTAACGGTAGATTGGGATGTATCACATAAGCTAGCTACTTGACGGCTACTGACCTGGGGATTATCTTGAACTTGAAGTAAAATTTCCAATTCTTTTTCCTCATTGGTAGCATTCCGGTTTACCACTTTCCGTTTTTCATATTCAATACTACCACTAGCATTAAACCGTTCCATTAAACACTGAAGAGATTGCCTAGTCGGTACACGTCTATTAGGGTACTTCGCCTTGTAAAGTCTTACTGCCAACAAAGAATTTCTTTGCGCCTCACCCAGTATATAAATCATATCAATTAATTCAGCTTTAGGAAAATCCATACTTATTTTTTTTTAAATTTACTGGCACCACAATAAATTTTATGAATTTATTTACTCAGATGTCAGGTTAAAATTTGGCAATGTCCTTTTGTCATGGCCAACTAATGTTATAGCAATAGTCTTAGACAGAAAGAAGGGTAAATATTGGAAAAGTTAAAATTAATCGCAAAGTATTAAAAATAGGTATATGACATACTTAATAAAAGTTGTGGGTTTTTGTAAGATCTTTCAGAAAAAATAATAATATATATGGTGCGCCATTTAAAAAAATCGAGATATTTCAATTTAAAATGATCCAAATATATTCGTTTATTTTGAACACCCTGTAGCATCTAATTAAAATTCCGTTGCATATATCTTTTACGTCATCTTCGAATAACGCTAATATCAAATATGAGTGATCTACCTTCAAAAATAATGGCGCTATCGTAATTTTTTTGCAAGTGTGAAAATTATTTTCTTTTTAGAAAAATTGAGATATTGGAAAAACTATTAGGTTTAGGTATGCATTCTTATTAATAAAAAAGTTAAAGAATTTTAAAAGGAATTCAAAACAAAATTTAAAAATAAGGTGTTTCATTTTAAAAAATGTATGTTTTATCCGTCACGCTTTTTTGAGCCACCCTGTATACTTTAAAATAATTTTAAATTGTGCATCCTAAGAATCTTTACATCTTTTGTATTTACTATTTTCTCATAACTTTTGAAACCAATGAAATAATGAACTTTACTCTATCGTTGACTCACCCTGTATATATATATATATATATATATATATATATATATATATATATATATATATATATATATATATATAAGGTACCACTAATTACAAAAGTTTGTTCCACATTAGTTTTTGTGTCTGGTATATGCGCCTTCGGCGTCGTGTTCCAAACTTCCCTTCTCACAAAATAAAATGTCATAACTATTTTTTAATTATTTCTTCAACCGGTACCCATGATTTTTTTAATGATTTTAAGTAAAAATGTTTTTTTATGTGTCCAACTTTTTTTTGGTCACTGTATATGTTTAAATAGAAGTGTTTTAACCCATTTGTTTTCAAACTTACACAAAGCCTTCCGAAACAATCAAGATCGTTAAAAACAATCACCAATCAATCAGGTTAGTCAACGCTTCGGCATCACCTCGTTTCTGAGAAAAAAAGATGGCGCCTGCCGCCGATCAGGAAGTCGAATCATCGGAAATTTATGGAACTAGTCTAGCCGGCCAGTCACAGTTCTCTATAAAACCACTCGACTTGTGGCCTATTATCGATACCGCGTCCGTTATGTTCGGCATTTTTTTAAAGTTACACTATAATTATTTTTTTGTTGCTGCTTTAACATGCTTTCTGTGCTGTATAATATGCAGAGTGTCCCATTTTCGACACTTTTATAGGGCATCTCCGTTTAAGAGATACTAGGGAAACTCAAAAAATTATAAATTAATAAAGGACCCTATATTTCCTGGTTAACCCTAGAACTACAAATCTATTTTTTACCTGTAAACAACAAACCGGGGTAAATATTTACCCCACGGGATTTTTGATTTAAAATCGTTCTGAAAGCAGTAGACTTATATACATAGGCGTGCGCAGGGTAAAGCTGGTGTGGGTGCCGAGATAATAATAACAATAATAATAATGCACAGACACCATCAAACAGACCAGGAGAAGCTGCAAGCCTGGTTGTAGAAGCCTCTTCATGGACGTCACCCCAATGAGGTCGGGAAGATATTCCCAGAGACTGAAGGCTTCTTATTGGCTATACAGGACCAAGTTATTCCGACGAAAAACTATCTGAAGCATACCTTTAGAGACCCGTCCATAGAGAACGATCGATGCAGATATGGATGTCAAACATCGGAGACAATCCAGCATATAACGGTGGGTTGCCAAGCATTTGCAGCATCAGAGTATAAGGAAAGACACGATTTAGCAGCCAAGATACTCCATCAATAATTGGCAGAGAAGCTAAAGCTTTTACAGGATGAAAAATTGCCTTACTATAAGTGTACTCCGGAACCTATTCTCGAAAACAATGAATTTTTTAATTGTACTGGGACAGAACTGTACGTACAGACCAGACTGTTGCTCAAAATATACCAAATATTGTATTGGTGAATAAAGTTGGGAGGAAAACAACACTGATCTATGTCGCTATCCCGAACAACAACAACAACCTACGGGAGAAATACAATGAAAAGATTGCCAAATACAGAAACATAGAAACACAAATAAAAAGACAGTGGAGAATGAATAACGTCCAAACGATCCCCATAAAATTATCAACAACCGGCATTATACCAAAAACTCTTTTACAAAACATCAAGGGACTAGGCCTCGGTGAACATCTGTATAAGGCTATGTAAAAGGCAGTGCTACTTGCGACCGCTCGGACTGTCCGGGAATTTGTGGGGAATACAGCAGAACCTAAGAGAACCTTGAGCCCGAAAACATGGAAAGGGTTTCCACAGAGCTCAATCCTTTTGATATCTGAAGATATCTGGGATGAGTCAATGTTCCCCTTACAGGGAGTGCAAAGCCGTGTGGCTTGAAATAATAATAATAATAATCATAATAATAAAGTAAATAAAACTATGAATAACAATATATCGATATTAATACATTGTTGTTAATAAAATTAATTAATAATAAATTAATAAGAATTAATTTTTAGGAATATTTGATAAATATTTATGAAATAATAACAAACCGAGTACATTATATATTATTTATTATAAAATCATTCTTCTTTCATAAGGTACAATTTTTTTAAATTCGTTTATCACAGTACTTATACCAATATTTGCGGCTAATTCCTGTTCCACGAATAGAACCAGGAGATTCTCTAAACGTTCTTGATGTATTGTGGATCTTAATTTTGATTTTACCATACTCATTTTCAAGAAGGTGCGTTCGCATGTAATTTTCTAATCGAACCTTATCAAATAATAATTTTCATATTTTAAATACAGTAATCTTTTTCAGATTAGTGGGGGTGCCACAGCACCCACGGCACCCACTGTGCGCACGCCTATGCTTATATAAATACTCGGATTTTTTCGTTTTTTTATGCCCAAGAAAATGGTGAAGAGCAAATTCGATTTTATTAAGATTTAGTTGGTTAAAAATTGATTTGAAATGTTATAAGTACCAAAAAACAGGCAAGCCGTCACTTAACATACAAAAATGTATAACTATTTTTCTTAACAACCGATTTTTAAATTTCCAACGGAATTTCAAAGAGGACACAGAAGGCTTTAGGAAAAATATACCATCATAAAGTTTTGGTAAAAAAGTCTGTTTATTTAGGGACTTTAAAAACTCAAACAAATTGAAAATCCGATCAATGGTAAAATTATATTAATATTAATAAAATATTGGTTTTTAAGAATCTATTTCTGTTTCTCTCTATATATATATATATATATATATATATATATATATATATATATATATATATATATATATATATATATATATATATATATATATATATATATATATATATATATATATATATATATATATATATATATATATATATATATATATATATATATTTATATATATATATATATATATATATATATATATATATATATATATATATATATATATATATAATTTGCTAATGTGGATATAATAATATATTTATTTGTCTGTCCACGTGATTCTGCAGTTATGGCTTGAGCTAAAATCATGAAATTTGGCACAGTGGTAGTCTTTAGCAGTGGCTAGACCCTAACGAAGCCCGTTTTTTGAATTTCGCTCCCGGGACAAAAATAAGAGCAAAAAAGTGTTTTTTTACCGTTAGCCGTACGGAAGGCGTCTTACGAAGACAGAGGCTACTTAATATTGTCTCTCGCCTGGCGGAGACAGGCTTTTCATCTAGCTTACTTACAAAATTTACCTGGAGTAGATATCCACCCCAATTTGTAGTTCCAGGTTTAAAAGAGATTCAGGAAATACTTTTTTTTATAGAAAAGTTTTATAAAATTGTTGAATAATCTGCTATTTTCCCAATAAGTATTCGGAGCCAGGTAAAAAAAGTTATCGGATCTAACCTCATTTATTAAGTGGAACACTCTGTATATAATGAAATGAAAGAAAAATTAAAATTAAAAAAAGTTTATTAATATTGCTTTGAAAGAATGCCTGGCGGACCGAAAGCCTGGAAGCTTTGGCGAAATAATTAAACATAATAAAATATAATATCTTTAATGGTATGGTCGACTTATTCAATGATCAATAAATAATGACGTGGATATAAGTAATTTTTTAAGCTTATCGCTTATTTAGAGCGTCAAGAAAAGGGATACCAGCCCAAAAAATCAGATTCTGAGCAAAGCGCAAATTTACCAGTTTCTGAACTGTGCACCTAATGATGAATACCTTCTGATGAAGGTAGTTACCATTTTGGGAATTTTTGATGCCTGTCCCAGGAAGAAGCTTTGTCAGTTGACTCTTGACGACTTGGAAAATATGGGCACTTCATTGATGATTCACATACGAGATACTACGAAATTTCACTATCGTTGAAAAAATTTATTTGGATTATTATGTATATGGCTTTTCGTCCAGCAAATGTAGGACATAGAAGACTTTTCCTAAAATACGCGAAGGGTAAATGTACCAGGAATCTCGTCGAAATTAACTCTTTGGGGAAAAAAAAAACCCCCCTTTATTTTTAAAATTTAAAAGAAAAATAAAAAATTTTTTTCCTTTTAAAAAAAATTTAAATTTAAAAATAAATTAATTTTAAAAAATATTTTTTTTTTTTTTTTTAAAGGGAAAAAAAATTTTTTTAAAAAAATTTTAAAAACCCCCCTAAAACAAAAAAGAAAAATTTTTGGCCCCCCAAAAAATAATAAATTTTTTTTTTAAAAAAGGGGTAAAAAAAAACCAAAAAAGGGTTTTTGGCTTAAAAAAAAAAAATTTTTTTTTTTTTTTAAGAAGCCCCTTTTTAAAAATTTGGGGCCCCCCTTTTTTGAAAAAAAAAAGGGGAAAAAATTTTTTTTTTTTTTTTTTTTTAAAACCCAAAAAAAAAAGGGAAAAATTTTTTGGGGGGGGGAAAAGAAAAAATTTTAAAAAAATTAAAAAAATTTTTTTTTTTTTTTTTTAAAAATTTTTAAAATTATTTTTTAAAACCTTTAAAAAATTTCCCCCAAAAAAAATTAATTTTTCCACCCCAAAAATTTTGTAAATTCGGGGGGTTTTTTTTTTTTAAAAATTTTTTTTTTAAAAGAAAAAAAAATTTTTTTTTTAAAAAAAAAATTTTTTTTAAAAAATTTTTTTTTTTAAATTTAAAATTTTCCCCCAATAAATTTTTTTTCCGGAAAACCCAAAAAAATTTTTAAAAAAATTTTAAAAATTTTTTTTTTCCCCTAAAAATTTTTAAAATTTTAAGGTAAATTTGTTTTTTTTTTTAAATTTTTTAAAAAAAAAAAAATTTTTAAAATTTTTAATAAAATGGGGGCCAAAAAATTAAAAAAAATTTAAAATTTTTTAATCTAAAAAGAAGAAGGAAATTTTTAATTTTTAAAAAAAAAAAATAATTCCCATTTTAAAATTTTTTTTTAAGTAAAAAAAATATATTTTTTTTTAAATTTTATTTAATTTTACTCCAAAAAAAGAAACCGGGGGCCCAAAAAAGGGGTTTGCAAGACCAAGACCAACCCCAAGCCCTTTCCTTTTTTGGGGGCTTGCGCCAAAAAAACCCCCGGTTGCAAAAACCGGAAAGGGGTTTTTTTTAACCCCGTTTGGGGTTTTTTTTTTGTAAAAACTTAAAATTTTTAAACATTTCATTTTAAATAGTGTTTTAAAATGTTTTTTTTAAGGCACTAGTGCTTTAAAGTAAAATTTTTAAAGGCATCTAATGTTTAAAAATTAATTTTTTTTAACATTTTTTGTAGAAAAATAATTTAAAGTTTTTTTAAAAAAAATTTAGACTGAAAAAATCCCCCAAAGGTCAAATTTAAAAAAAAAAATTATAGGGGTGTCAGTTGAAAATATGCAAATACGAGGCGGGTAATTTGAATTTGCGCCAGCGGCCCCGAAAAGAAATGCAAATTTTCGGAAAATTTGCATCAGAAAGTGCTGCGAATTTTCACATCGGAATAAAAACTCGACTTTTAAAAAGCATACTGATGGAAATGTTCCATTGTTGAATACCTAAGGTGATGAAAAAAATCCTTTCATTTTTTTTTTTGGTTTAATTAGAATTTATTTAAATAAACTAAAAAATGGACTACTCTTTGCATATTTGTATTTATTTGCCGAATGAATGTATTATAAAATTAACCTAAAAAAACGTAAATATATAGGGTGAAAGAATGTTTATTACAATTATTTTTTGCCATATTTTTTGCAGTATATTATCCGTAGTATTATAAAGGGTTCTCCAATAAGAACGGTATTATTTTAAAATTACATAAAATAGAAATGATTTCAGATATACCACACTTTTTATATTATCTTGGAGTACAAAGATAACATTTAAGTTTTGAATAGCATGTCCACCTCGGCTTTTTGTACACGAGTAAATCGACGAACCAAATTTCGAAGACTTTTTGCAATAAATGGGCGTAATCTCAAGAATGCAGCTTTAATGTTAATTAAAACATAAGGGTTTTGGGTTTTCTTGCATAAACCTTACAGTTTAAATAACCCCCAAAAGAATCAAAGGAGAAAAACATACTTCTTTAATAACTAAAAATTATTGAAATGAATCCAACTAACATTTTATACATTTTAAATAATCACATAACTTATAACAAACATAATGACATATGAAAATAATGAGATTTATGAATTGAGATTTTCCACTGACAATAGTTTGTATTTGGACTAATTTTACTTGTACCAATTATTAAAAGAGATTTAAATCTATCGTTAATTTCGATCTGTAAACATTTTTTGTGATTCATTTTGGAGAAGGTTTTCTCACAAAATAAGTAGTACCAAAAACAGAAAACAGACCACAGCAAATTTATAAATTATCAAATTGTGTCGGGGGAAGACTTTATAAAACCCCAACAAAGATGTTTTTGATATTTGTTCTTAATTATATCACTGCATTGTAGATCAATCTTTCCATTTGAATTCCCCGGGGGGTTTAAAATGTCAGTATAAAAGGATTTAAAATCTTAATTTGATTCGCAATGGCATCAAAGTCCAAAAGAGTATCAAAATTTATCTTAAAGCACTCAAATTTCCCCGATTGCAAAATCGATAGGAAACTCAGTCTAAACACTCAGTAGTGTGGCTGAATATTTCACATGTTTTAAAATGTGAAAAACGAAGTTGGATTAAAAGTTAATTTCTTCCGGAATTTTTTGATATTAGTGTAAAAAGGAAGATGCTGGTTTTCTCCTTGCAATCCCAAATTCAGTTTGTTCACATGTTTTGTCAAATCAACATAGAATGTTAACTTCCACAGCCATGCGTTGTTTGTAATTCAGTAAGAGGGCGATGTTTTCTTCAAAATTTCGATCACTGCTCGAATTTAAAAAAAAGGCTAAGGACTTTCCCACAATAAGCCAGCTACGGCAGTATGATAAGGTAAGTCAGTTTCTCCAATCCTTCAATAAATTTCGGAATTGTCGGTGATTGTGCCCAAAAGATCTAAAAAAATTAACAGTTGATATGACTTTTCAGAACGTCAGACATATCCAAACATTTTCCGCACAAAGACGGATGAATGATAAATGTAAGATAATGGTTTTGAACCACCGTCATTTTCACAGTCTTGACACAAGAGCGACCACTCCTTTATCTTTCCCACTCATGTTTTTGCCTCCATCAGTTGAAACATTTAAAGTTTTTCCATCGAAGATTTTTTTGTTTAAATGGCCATTTCAACTCCTTTTTAAAAAAATCTGTACCAGTAGTTGTGCCATGAATACTATACATATCAAGAAGTTCTTCGTGCACTTCTAGTTTTTTTCTACCCCCTCGAATATAAATCAACACCTGAGCAGTATCTGACACATCTGTTGACTCATCCAAGGAAAAAACCACCAAAATGTCCTTTTGTCGAACAGTTGGGAGGATATATTTTCAGCGATGTTTTCTACCCTTCGAGCCACAGTTTTTAATAAATTTCCTTTTTGGGCACATTTCTTCGGCTACTGCAATTATGCATTTTTTGATCATTTCTCCATCGGTGAAGGTTTTCCACTTTTGTAATTTCAAGAGCCACACGAAAGCTGGCAGCTCAGCCTCTTGTTCAGTTTTGAGTTTTGAAAAAGAAGATTGCTGCGATTTCAACCGCGCTGCATAGCTTCAATTTTTTTTGTCCGCAAAAATTTTTTATATTTTGAGTAATTTTGAAAATGTTTTGTTTCATAAGCTTTAATGTTATTTCTTGAGAACGGCTATGCTTTCATTGAAATCAAACATAGCCCTTTTTTTACGGACTCAATTACGAAATACTGAATGTTCCACGGGGTCTTTAATTTTCTGCATTCACTATAATTTTTCGCTTCTTTTCCATACTACTAATTACACAAAAAGCAACAATTCAAATCAAAAAAATTTTATAAAGATGTTTAAACTTAAACACGCACAAACACGTTTTAAGGAGGTATGCAAATTTTATTTAACAACAGTGTCATAGGAACTGACTTGTGGTTGCGCCACTAGCCTTTTATATTTCCAATTACTGCCCAAAAGAGTGGAAGACACCAGAACTTTCTCGAACCAACGAGATTATTTGTACATGCTATTAGCGCCATCTGTTAGCGATAAAATTTTTGCTTGTGTCCACCAGATTCGTGTCACGTTCCCTTTTTGGCTCGTACTCTACGACTAATTTTAGAAATTCAGAAAGACGGGAAAATTAATTATGCAGTGTTCCCTTTTGGGATTTGGGGGCCGTTTTTTCAGCCTTAGTGGACTATTTATTTTTTACCACCGGCAACAATGATAATATGGTTTTGGCCCTCGGGAAATTACTGGAGTAATGATGGCCCTAAGGCGAAAGTTTGGAGACCCCCGATTTAGACCAAAGTTCGCGAAGTGCGCAAAAAAAATTTACAATGAACGACCGTTTTAAAATTTTTGGACAATAACCAGACGTTCTTGGAGCGAGTTTTTCCATAATAAATTGTTAGAGTTTACTGAACAAAATACAACTAGTGACAGGTATAACTTTATTACCATGGTTACTACATCATTACAAAATCATTTCATTCTTATTGGAAAACCCTTTATATGAGTCTTGATATAAGCAATTGCAAGTCGGTACCTGTCATTGTTATTTTTTCGTAAATGTTTAGAATTTGTCTGTAAGCGTTAAAATACATCTTACACGCAAAAATTTTTCACTGCGATTAATTATGATTTTGAAAGTGTTTTGTGTCCAAAGCAGTGCACTAAAAGACTTCGGGCTGTGGAGTGTGTACAACTGGTTCGACGAATTTAAGTTTGAACGTGTTTCTTTGAGTTACGAATTGCGTAAGGAACGGTCAATTTCTGCTGTTACTAAAGAAATCATAGTTACGGAAGAATATATCTTTAACATATCAAATTATTTGGGTAATTTGGGACTGCAATCGAAAAGATCTTGCTGCCGAAGCTCTAAATGCCCATCGCTTCAAATGGTGCTCAGAAATTTAATAAAATACGACAATGGTAGATAAAAATTTGCTGTTTTTTAGGGGAAAAATTTTTATTGGGTTTGGAAAAAAACCCCAATGGAATTTTTAATCCCCCTTAAAAAAGCCTGCTTTTTTGGGGGGGTTTTTTTAAAGGGTTAAATTTGGCCTTTTCCTTTTGATATACCACAGTTTGTTTGCCTAAAGTGCTGGAAAAGTTCAATTATTGGAACATCCATCTTACAGCCCCGACCTATTACCACGACTTTTTTTTGTGTTTCCAAGTTAAATAAAACTCTTCCTGCGTTTAAATACTTTGTTTCGGAAGTATCCCAGGAACAATGGCATTTATGTTTTACTAATTGATTTTTATCGAATGAATTGAGTTAAAAGGGGAATATTTTAAAAAACAATAAGGCAATTTTTTTTGCTCGCAAATAAGTTGTATTTTTATGGTTTAGAAATTACATAACGAAGTTATGATAGACGGGACAAACGCTAAAAGGTTTCTTGTAATATACACACTGGATGTAGTTTATTTCCCATTCCGTGCTTTTTGTAATCGCGCATAAAAAATATATATAAAAAATAATAAATATATAAATTAAATACTTCGACAAGTTCGTTCGACGTGTTGACGTCAGACACTTAGATTATTGCTAAATTAGCACTATAAATTAGAGTTATTAGAACGAATCGAAATTGGGTGATGTATTAATTGAAGTTACGTACGTATTGAATAACAGACACTTATATTAAGTGAAGTGCGCGTAATCATAATAATCAAATAGTTTTTAATATATTTACATTGGCTGTTCCATTTTTTCTATATATATATATATATATATATATATATATATATATATATATATATATATATATATATATATATATATAAAAACAAAAAAATTCTTGAAGTGGGTTTTGGGGGCATTTTTTGGGGCCTTAAATTTTTTATTCAAATTTGGAAAATTTTTTTTTACAAAAATAAATTAAATGGGTTTTTTGGTCCTTTTAAAATAATTTTCCCGAAAAACCCCCGTTTGAATAAAATTTTTTTCAAAAAGCCTTAAAAACCAAATTGTTTTTTTTTTTTTTAAAATTTGGGCCCCAAAAAATATTTTGGGTTGAAAAAAATTTTGTTTTCGAAAAAATAAAAATTCTAAAAAATTTTTTTTCAAAAAAGAAAAATTAAACTTTTTTATTTCTTTTTTAATTTTTTTAAAATTTGTTTAAAAGAGATAATTTTCCCACATTTAAATAAAAAATTTAAAGGGAATTTTTGAAAACGGTTCATTTTTTTCCTAATGTTTTTTGGGTTTTTTTGGTTTTTTTTTTAATTTTAAAAATTTTTAATTTTAAAAAATTTAAAATTTAATTTAAAGGGAAAAAAGCCCCTTTAATATTTTTAAAGGGTGTAAAAATTTTTTAAAATTTAATGGTCTTTTTTAATTTTTAATTCCTCTAAAAATTTCCCCAGAAACCGTTTTCAGTTTTTAGGTATTTAAAAAAATTATAACTTTTAATATTTTCATTTTGGTATAAAAAATTTAAGTTTTTTTTTAAAAAATTTAAAAAATATGGGGTTTTTCCAAAAATTTAAAAGAAAAATTTTTTAATTTTTTTGTTTTATGGTATTTTTTTTTGGGGTCATTTGTAATTAAAAATTATTTTAAATATTTTTTAAAAAAATATATTTAAAAAAATAAAATATTTTTTTTTTTTATTTTTTATTTTTTTTTTAAATTTTTTTTTAAATTAAAAATATTTTTTTTATATATATTTTTAATATTTTTTTTTTATATATATATTTTTAAAAACCCATAAAAAAATATTTTTTCTTTTTTTTCTTTTTTTGGGCGGGTGGGGGAAAATTTTTTTAAAAAAAAAAGGGTTTTTTAAAAGGGGTTTGAATTTTTTTCGTTTTGATTTTTTTTTTTCTTTTCCCCCTTTTTTTAAAAATTTTTTTTTTTTTTAACAATTCCAAAAATTTTTAAAAAAAGGGTGTTTTAAAAAAAAATTTTTTTAAAGAACCCCCAAAGAAAACCATTTTTCTTTTTTTAGTTAATTTTTTTAAAAAAATTTAAAAACTGGTTTGTTTAAAAAAAAAAAGGGGCAGGTAACGGAACTTAAAAAATTTCCCCCCGGTTTAAAAAATTTTTTAGGAAATTGGCAGAATTTTTTTTAAACCAATTTTCCCCGGCCCCTTTTTCCGGGGTTTCCCCTTTTTTAAAAGGAAAAAATTTTCAAATTAAAGCAAAAAAAGGCCCGTAAAATTTAAATTTTTAAAATTTTACCCATATTTAATTTTTAAAAAAATTTAAAAATATTTCAAGGGCCGGGAAGTACGGAAATTTTAAAAAATTTAAACAAAAAAACCCCGAAATTAAAAAAAAAAACCCCAAAAAAATTTTTCCTTTTCTCCTTTTAAATTTTTTCAATATCATCAAAAAATCACAAAAAATTTCATCCGTCTTCAAAAAAAATTTTAAATTTTAAAAGGGTCCAAAAAGTTTAAAAAACCTTTTTTTTTAAATCAAAAAAATTTAGTAAACTTTAAAAAAGGAACCCAAAAAAAAAAATTTTTTCTTTTTTTCAATTTTTATAAAAAAAGGGGTTGTGATTTTAAAATTTAACCCCCGGAAAAAATTTTTAAAAATTTAAAAAGGATTTTTTTCTTTTCAAAAATTTTTTCGGCAGTCGATTTTTTTATAAAAAGGAAAATTATTTTGGGCTTTAAATTTTAAAATAAAAGGGTTTTCGCCAAGAAAATTTAAAAGAAAAAAATATTTTTTTTTTTAAATTGGAACCCTTTTTAAAATTTTGCATTTTACTTTGGAAAAATTTGGGACATTTTTTAAAATTTCCCGGGTATTTTCCCAAACTTCCAAATCTTTTTCCGGAAATTTAAATTGGGTTTAAATTTTTTTTAATTTTAAAAAATTTTTTAACTTCCAAAACAATTTTTATATTTTATTTTATAAAAAGCAATTTTTGGCCGCCATTAAAAAAATTTTAAAATTTTTAAAACCAAGGTGATAAATTTTTGGCCTGTACTTTTTTCAAAAATTTTTTGGTGTTGGAAGGGAAAAAAAAATTCCCTTTTAATTGGGGGCATTAAATAATCAAAAAAACTTTTGGAAGGAAAAAAAATTTTTAAAAAAATTCCAATTTTCCCCCGGACCCAAAACCCCAAAGAAAGAAATCCAAATTTTTTAATTTTAATCGGGTTTTAAAAAATTTTCCCTTTTTTGACCACCCTTTGAAATCCCCCCTTTTCTCCTTACCCACCCGATTTTTTGGGGAAAAAAAATCATTTTTAAGAATTTTTTTTTTAAAAACCCAAAAAAAAGGCAAGTATAGGGTGGGGAAGGGGGGGCCCCATTTTTTTTGAAACCCCCAAATTAAAATTTTTTTAAAAAATTTGGCCCCTTTTGGTTTTTGGGTTATTTTCAATCAAAAGAAAATTTTTCATACCCCTTTAACCGGATTTTTATTTTTTTTTTATATATATATATATATATATATATATATATATATATATATATATATATATATATATATATATATATATATATATATATATATATATATATAAAATATATATATATTATATTAAAAATTAAATTTATTTTTTAATAAAATCTTTTAACGGGGCTTTGGCGCAAATTTCAAATTCTTTTTTTTTTTCCCGGGCTTTTTTCCTTTCTTTTAAAAAAATTTTTTTTTCTTCGGCTTTTCAAATTAAAAAGAGGGAATTTTTAACTTTTTAAATTTTTCTTTTGTTTAAAAACCGTTTCCGTTTAAAAAAGGCCAAAAAAAAAAAGGGGCCAAAACAAAAAATTTAACGAACACAAAAAATTAAAAAGAAAAATTAATGTTTTTATTTAATAATTTTAATTAAAAATTAATTAATTATATTAAATAAACAAATTGGGCCTTTAAAATTTAGGTTTAAATTTGGAAGGGCGGGGTTGAAACTCTTTTTTTTGGTTTGGGGATTAAAAAACCAAAAAAAAAATTTTTAAATTTTAAAAAAAGGAACCAAATTTTTTTTCCAAAAAATTCGGCCTAAAAAAATTTTTAAGAAATTTTTGAAATTTTTCTAAAATTTTTTTAAAAAAAAATTTTTTTTTTAAAAAACTCCCAGTTTTTTAAATTTTATCCCTTTTAATAATGAAATTTTTTTTTAAACAAATTTTTTAAAAACGGGTTTATTTAAAAAATTTTCCCCCCAAAAGTTTTTAAATTTTACCCAAAAAAAACTTTTTTAAAAAAAAGGTTTTTTTCCTTTTAAAAACCAAAAATTTCCCAAAAGTCCTCTTTTCTTTTCTCTCTCCCCGTTTTTTAAATAAAAGCAAGGGAAATTTTTTCCCCTTTTTTAAAATCCCTGTTCCCAAAAGTTCCCCCCCAAAATCCTAATTTTTTAAATCTTTGGAATCCCTTAGGGGTTTGGTTTTGGAAAGTTCGGGTTTTGGGAAACCTTTCCCCAAAAAATTTAAAAAACCCTTTCCCCCTTTCCAAACTTTGCCAAAAATATCTCCTTCTTTCCCCGGGTTTGTTTTAAAAGGGGTTAGACTTTTTTTTTCCCCAAAATTTAAAGTTTTTCTGAAAAAACCCCCTTTTAAATAACCCTTTACGAAGTAGGATTTCGATAATCCAAATTAAACCCCCTTTTTTACAAAACCCTAAAAAAGGCCCCTAAATTTTTTTTTTAATTTTCCCAACCCATTTTTTGACATTTTTAAAAAATTTTCTTTTTTTTCATTAATAAGGGCCTTCTTAAAAAAAATTTCCTTTTAAAAAACGGTCTTTAAACCTTAAGGCTTTGGGGTTTTTGGCTTTCCAAAGGTTTTTTTTAAAAAGATTTTTAATCATTACGGGGGTTAAACGGCATGCTTCCAGTTTTTCAAAAATTAAATTTTAAATTTTTTTGGGGTGCTCCCACTGGGTTGTTTTTTGGGCCCCCAAAAATTTTCTAAAATTTAAAAAAAAGATCTTTTTTAAAATAAATTAAAAAATTTGACTTAGTTTTTTGCAACCCAGTTTTTAATTTCAAAATTTCAATTTTTGGGAAAAAACGAAAATTAATGTAGATTTTTTCTCAAGCCCCCCAAAAAAATTTTATCTTGGAGGGGGGCCGAAAAAAATTTTTCATTTAAGGGTTCAAAAAAAAAGTAATTTTTTTTTCCGAAAAAAGGGTTGGGAAATTTAAAAAAATTTTTAAATTTTGTGGGGCCAATTTGCAAAAAAGGGGGTTTCTTTTAAAAATTCTTTCCAGGTTTTCCTTAAAATTAACCCAATTTCCCAAAAAAAAATTTTTTAAAATTCTTTTTACCTTTTCGGGGGGCTTTAAAAAAGTTGTTTTTTTTTTTAGCCAAAAATAATTTCCCCCTTTTCCAATTTATTTATTTTTAAAATAAATTTTAAAAATTTTTCGGGGTTCTGGAAAATGGGTTTTTTTTTCCCCTAAAAACCTTAGCATTAAAAACCCCAAAAAAAGAAGGGCCCTTTTTGTTTTTTTTGGTTTTTGTTTTCCAAATTTTTTCGCAAAATTTTTTTAAAAATTTTTCAGCCCCCCTTTAAACGGGGGGGAATGTCCCCCCTTCCCCTAAGTTTTTTCTTTTTATTTTTTGCAAAACCCAAGAAGGAAAATTTTGGCCCAATTTTTAAAAAAATTTTTAAAATTGGTTTTTTTTTTCCCAAACCAGAAACACTTTTGGGAAAATTTTAAAAATGCATTCTTTTAATTATTTTAAAAAAAATAAGGTTTCCAAAAGTTCCCTTTAAAATTTTATTTTTTTTTTATATATATATATATATATATATATATATATATATATATATATATATATATATATATATATATATATATATATATATATATATATATATATATATATATATATATATATATTTTTAAAATTTTATAGGGGTTTTTTTAGGGGTTTAAAAAATTTTTTTACTTTTTTTTTAGGAATCACAAAATCCCCGAAATTAAATTTCTAAAAAAAAAGGGGATAAAATTTTTTAAGGGCCAAAAGCAACTATTTTATTTAAAAAAATCTTTTTATAAACTTTGGGAAAAAAACTTTAAAATTTTAGGTTAAGGAATTTCGCCCCGAATTTGAAAAAAATTTTAAAAAAACCTTAAATTAAAAAACTACCCTATCTTTTAAAAAATTGGGTTTTTAAACCAAACCCCCAAATTTTATTTAAAAAAAAGGTTCGGAAATTTTTAAAAAAAAAATTTTTTTTTTAATAAAAAATTTTCTTTGCCCCAAAAATTTTTCCAAAAAGGGCCAAATTTAAAAAAACTTTTTTACATTTAAAAAAACCCCAAAAAAAAAAATTTTTTTTTTTTTAAAAGGAATTTTTTAAAAAAAAGGGGCCCCCCCCTTTTTAAAAAATTCTCCCGTAATTTTTTTGGATGGAAATTTTTTGTTAAAATGAAAAACCCATTCCAAAAAAAAGTTGAAAAAATTTTTTTTTCAATTTTCCCTTTTTTTTTGCATTTTGGCCCCAAAATTCTACTTTTTATGTAAAAAACAAAAAATCCCCAATTTTCCAAAAAAACTTTAAATAAAAATTTAAAATTTTTTAAATTAATTTTGGGTTTTTTTACCAAACGGAAAATGGTCCAAAACCCCCAGAAACCCTTAAAAATTTTGGTACCAAAGTTTTAAAAATTTCCAAGAACAACGTCTTTGGGTTTTTGGTTTTAAAAAAATTTTTTCCATTCCCCAAGAAATATCCAAATAATTAATCTTATCATCCATTTTGAAAAAAATTCCAATCCCCCGGTTTTGGGTCTTAAGAACCAAAAATGAGAAAAAGGGGGGCCCCCTCGTTTTAATAAAAAAATTAAATAATTAAAAAATATAAAAATTTAAAATAATTTTTTAAAAATTTTTCCCTTTAAAAAATAAAATTTCTTTTTTTAATGAAAATAACTGATTTTAAAAAACCAGAAACCCCTGCCCGGCCGTTTTTCTTTTAAATTTTTTATTGGGGGTTAAAATTCCCGATTTCTATTTTTTTAAAAGGGGCCCCCTAAAGAACGGGGGAAACACAAGGGGGAAAAAAAACCCGGGCTTCTTTCCCTTTTTTAAAACCTTAAAAAAGGGATTAAAACAAATAAAAAGGGCCATTTTCTAAACCATTGGTTTTTTTGGTTTTTTAAAATTAAAAAAATATTTAGTAAAATAAGGACAAATTTCCCTTCCAAAATTTTTCCCCCAAAAGACTAAATTAAATTAAAAGTTTTTTTAAAACAAACCAAAATAAAGTTTTTTCCCTAAAAAAATTTTTTTTAAAATGCTTTTTAAAATAACCAAATCTTGGACATTGCCAACAATAAATTTTAAAAAAAAATTTTTCTAGAAATTTTAATTTAAAAATTTTTAAATGCAATTTGGGTATTAAACCAACAAAAAAAGTAAAATTTTTAAGCTCTTTTTTAATACGTATTTCCCCCATAAAAAAACCCCTTTCAAAAACTTTTTAAATTTTTCCTCCCTTTTTCCCTAAAAAAGTTCCTTTTTCCTTTCAAAAACTAAACCCCAAAAATTTTTTTCGGGTTTTAAAAAATTAACTTTTTCCCCAAATTTTAAATTTTTTAAAAAAAAAAAGACAAAAAAGAAAACCCACATTCCAAATACCTTTTTTGTTAAAAAAAAAAAATTCCCTTTATTTTTTTTAACCCCGGTTGTCTTACATATAAATTTCAAGGAAAAAAAAAGGGGGAAAAACCCCCTTTTAATCCCCCCAATTTTTTTGGTCTAAACTTCCCAAAAAAAATTTTTTTTTAAAAATTAATTGGGGGGTGCCCTTTCGGTCGGGAATTTTTTTTTTTAAAAACGCCCTTTTCTTTTACTAATTTTCTTTTGGGGACTGTTTGTTGATTTTTTAAAATTTTACAAAAAATTTAAAAAAAAATTTAATTTTTTGTAAATTTTTATTACCCAAAATATTTTTATTTAATTTAAAACTTTCCACCGCTCCCGTGTCTTTTTGACCCTGCAAAAAAGGAGTTTTTAAATTTTGTGGGTTAAAATCCTAATTGGGGGTTTTGTTTCCCTTTTTGAAAATTTTCTTTTTTTTCATTGTTTTTTTAAAAAAACCTTTTAAAAAAGTTTAAAATCAAAGGCGAAAAGTTAGATTTTTTTTAAAAAAAAATTTTTGGGGGAAACCGGGGAGAACTTCATTTTCTGCCCCCTATTTGGGGAAATTTCTTTTTTTTGGGTTCCCTTGATTTCCTTACGGGGTAAAAAAATATAATTTTATATTTTTAATTATTAATAATTTATTATTTAAATATTTAT
This sequence comes from Listronotus oregonensis, assembly GCA_019359885.1. NCBI lineage: Eukaryota > Metazoa > Arthropoda > Insecta > Coleoptera > Curculionidae > Listronotus > Listronotus oregonensis. The sequence goes on along the minus strand of JAHBCN010003373.1, from coordinate 42,009 downwards.
ATATATATATATATATATATATATATATATATATATATATATATATATATATATATATATATATATATGTACATAAATATACATACATGAATGAAAATAAAATATCCAAAATTAGACAATTCGTGAAACTGTGTAACGTATAATTGCAAATACAAAAGTAGTGGACGTTTATTTTACTGTTTCAAAAAAACCTGATGAAAATTGACAAAGTTTCAAAACTTTTCTGCAGCACACAGTCCGTAGTCATTATATACAGCTTTATAAAAGGAAAGAGAGCTTTTTTCCATGATGTTATTTAGCCACGTCACGTCTAGATAGAGCCCAAAAGATACCAGAAACTTTGAGAACTTTTAGAATGAGTTTTCTTTAGAAAAATATAAAAATGCGCAGGAAATTTTATTACTATTACAGATAGAACACTTTTTATTTGCTACACAATAAAAAAAAGTTGTATAGACTAGAAAAAATAGTTAAGCGCTATAGGGACAGCCAAAACCTTGTGTAGTATATCCATTTAGTGGAATTACCTTAAGTAGCTTAAAAAAATGTTTGTTTTAGTACATGTCTTTATTTTGTTATATAGGAAATAAAACTGATTTATATATATATATATATATATATATATATATATATATATATATATATATATATATATATATATATATATATATAAAAAAAAAAACCCAGAAGGATTGGGAATTAGGTCTTTATGCTTCATTAAAAGTAAAACACTTTTTAGCAGTCCCGAGCTTTCGGAAAATTTATTTCCTTTTTCAAGGCGCCAACATGTTAATCGAAAATGACCAATGCCACAGAAGAAAACTTCAGTTCTACCATTTACCAAAACCGCTATGTGATGGGGGTGGTGTACTTTTGTGTTTCTTGTGTTTTAATTATGTGTTATGTTTTTTATTTTTTTTAAACATTTTTAATTTGTAATCAATAAAGTTTTCTTCGGGGGGTTTTTTTTTTAACATGTTGGCGCCTTGAAAAAAAAAAATTTTTTCCCAAAGCCCGGGGCCAAAAATTTTTTTTTAAAAAAAAACCCAATCCCTAATAAACTTCTAGTTGTTTATTCAATTATCGGATTTTTTAATTTTTTTATATATATATATATATATATATATATATATATATATATATATATATATATATATATATATATATATATATATATATATATATATATATATAAAAATTTAAAAAAAAAATTTTTTTTTTAAAAAAAAAAAAATTTTTTAAAAATTAATTTTTTTTTTTTTTTTCCCCCCCAAAAAAAAAAAAATTGGGGGGAAAAAAAATTTTTTTTTTTTAAAATTTTTAAATTTTAAAAAAAAAAAAAAAATTTTTTTTTTTTTTTTTTAATTTTTTTCCCTTTTTTTTAAAAAACCCAAAATTTTTTTGGTTTTAAAAATTTTTTTTTTTTTTAAAAAAAAAAAAGGGGAATTTTTTTTTTTCAATTAAAAATTTTTTTTTAAAATTTTTTTTAAAAAAAAAATTTTTTTTTTTAAAAAAAAAAATTTTTTTTAAAAAAAAAAAATTTTTAAAAATTTTTAAAAATTTTTTAATTTAAAAAATTTTTTTTAAAAAAAAAAAATTTTAAAAAAAAAATTTTTTTTAAAAAAATTAAATTTTTTTTTTTTTTAAAAAATTTTTTTTTTAAAAATTTTTAAAAAAAAGGGAAACCCCTTTTTTTTTTTTAAAAAAATTTTTAAAATTTTTTTAAAAAATTTTTTTTTTTTTAAAAAAAATTTTTTTTTTTCCCAAAAAAAAAAAAAAATTTTTTTGGGTTTTTTAAAAAAGTTAAAAAAAAAAAATTTTAAAAACCCTTTTTAAAAAAAAATTTTTTTTTTTTAAAAATTTTTTTAAAAAATTTTTCCAAAGGGAAAAATTAAAAAAAAAAATTTTTTAAAAAAAAAAAAAAATTTTTTTTCCCCCAAATTTTTTTTTTTTTCTTTTTTAAAAAAAAAAATTTTTTAAAAAAAAAATTTAAAATTTTTTTCCTTTTT
>JAHBCN010003373.1:0-35000 GCA_019359885.1 Listronotus oregonensis | reverse complement strand
AAAAATTTTAAAAAAAAATTTTTTTTTTAAAAAAAAAATTTTTAAAAAAAATTTCCAAATTTTAAAAATTTTTAAATTTTTTTTTTTTCCCTTTTAAAAAATTTTTTTTTAAAAAAAAAAATTTTTAAAAATTTTTTTTTTTCCTTTTTAAAAAATTTTTTTTTTAAAAAAACCTTTTTTTAAAAACCCCTTTTTAAATGGTTTTCAAATTTTTTTTTTTTAAAAAATTTTAAAAAAAGGGAAAAAAAAATTTTCCGGTTTTCCCGGAAATTTTTGGGGGAATTTTGGGGGGGGGTTTTTTTTAAATTTTTTAAAAAAAAAAAAAAACCCCCAAAAAAAAATTTTTAAAAATTTTTTTTTTCCCCCCTTTCCCCAAAAAAAAAATTTTTTTTTTTTTGGGGCCCTTTTTTTTAATTTTTTTTTTTTTTTTTTTTAAATTTTTTTCCCAAAAAAAAATTTTTTTTGGAAAAAAAATTTTTTAAAAAACCGTTGGGGGAAAAAAACCCTTTTTTTTTTTAAATTTTTTTTTAAAAAAAAAAATTTTAAAAAAAAGGGGGGGTTTTTTTTTTTAAAAAAAAAAAAAATTTTTTTTAAAAAAAACCCCGGGGGCCCCCCGGGGGGGGGCCCCAAAAATTTTTAAATTTTTTTTTTTTCCCTTTTTTTTTAAATTTTAAAATTTTTCCCCAAAAATTTTTTTTAAAAATTTTTTTTGGGGGAAAAAGGGGGTTTTTCCCCCCCTTTTTTTTTTTTTTTTTTGGGGGTTTTCCCCCGGGGGTTTTGGGGGAAAAAAAAAAGGGGGGCCCCTTTTTTTCGGGTTTTTGGGGGTTTTTTTTTTCCAAAAATTTTTTAAAAAAAAAAAAAAAAAAATTTAAATTTTTTTTTTCCCCCCAAAAAAAAAAAAAAGGGGGGGGAAAAAATTTTTTTTTTTTAAGTTTTTGGGGTTTTTAAAAATTTTTTTAAACCCCAAAAAAAACCCCAAAAAAAAAAAACCCTTTAAAAAGGGGGGAAAAATTTTTTCCTTTTGGGGGGGGAAAAAAAAATTTTTTTTTTTTTCCTTTTTGGAAAAAAGTAATTTAAGGGAAAAATTTTTTTTTTTTAAAAAAAAAAAAAAAGGTTTTTAAAAAAAATTTTAAAACCCTTTTTTTTTGGGGGGAAAAAAATTTCCCCCAAAAAAAAAATTTTTTTTTTTTAAAAAAAATTTTTAAAATTTTTAAAAAAAAAAGACCAAAAAAAAAATTTTTTTTAAAAATTTTCCCAAAAAAAAAATTTGGGAAAAATTAAAAGGAAAAAAATTTTTTTTGGGGGTTTTTTTTTTTTTTTAAAAAAAAATAAATTTTAATTTTTTTTAAATTTTTTTTTAAAAAAATTTTTTTTTTAAAAAAAAAAAAAAAAGGGGGGTTTTTTTTTTAAAAAAAAACCAAAACAAATTTTTTTTTTAAAATTTTTTTAAAAAAAAAAAAAAATTTTTTAAAAATTTTAAAATTTTTTTAAATTTTTTTTTTAAAAAAATTTTTTTTAAAAAAAAAATTTTTTTCCCCAAAAAAAAATTTTTTAAAAAAATTTAAAAAAAAAAATTTTTTTTAAAATTTTTAAAAAAACCCCTTTTTTTTTAAAAAAAAAAAAATTTTTTTTTTTTAAAAAATTTTTAAAAAATTTTCCTTTTTCCCTTTTGGGAAAAAATTTTTGGTTTTTTTGGAAAAAAATTTCCCCCTTTTTTTTCCCTTTTTTTTTGGGAAAAAATTTAAACCCCAAAAATTTTAAAATTTTTTTTTAAAAACCCCCCTTTTAAAAAATTTTTAAAAAGGGTTTAAATTTTTTTTTTAAAAATTTTTTTTGGGGCCCTTTTTTTTTTTTTAAAATTTTTTTTAAAAAAAAAAAAAAACCCCTTTTTAAATTTTTTAAAAATTAAAATTTTAAATTTTTTTTAAAAAAAAATTTTTTTTTATTTTTGGGCCTAATTAAAAAAACCCCTTTTTTAAAAAAAAAAAAACCCAAAAAGGGGAAAAAAAATTTTAAAAAAAGGGGAAAAAGGGGGGTTTTTTCCTTTCCCCCTTTTTTGGGTTTTTTTTAAAAAAAAAATTTTTTTTTAAAAGAAATTTTTTTTTAAAAAAAATTTTTAAACAAAAAAAAGGTTTTTAAAATTTTAAAAAAAATTTTGGTTTTTTTTTTTGGGGAAAAAAAATCCCAAAAAACCCCAAAAACCAAAATTTTTTTCCCCCCCTTTTTTTTAAATTTTTTTTTAAAAAAAAAAGGGGGGGGGGGGGAAATTTTTTTTTTTCCCCCTTTGAAAAAATTTTTCCCCTTTTTTTGGGGGGGGGGGGGGAAAAAAATTTTTTTTTGGGGGGGGGGGGGTTTTTTTTTTCCCCAAAAAAAAAAACCCTTTTTCCCCTTTTTTTTTTTTTTTTCCCCCCTTTTTTTTAAAAAACCCAAAAAAAATTTTTTTTTTTTTTTTTTTTTTTTTCAAAAAAAAAAAACCCCCCCAAAAAACCCCAAAACCCTTTTTGGGGGGGGTTTCTTAATCTCAGAAGACATCGAGACTGTGTGAATTCAAAAAGAAGTAAACATACTGGTTTTCTACAATTTACATATTAACGGATCGGTATATACTTTGCATACATTAGGTTTTTTAATAGGGTTTGTTTATGTTTATTAAACTTCTGTCCATAATTAAAATATTAAATCTTGTTCGTAAAAGGATATATTACTTTTTGATGCAGATGATCAAGGAGTACTAGTTTTAAATACCAGGGTGGCTCAAATATATCTAGGCGACGGGCCAAGTTCCAGCCGGTTTCCCCTTCTATTATAACTTCGTTATGGTTCCATATAGAGGTATGAAATTTGGTATGTAAAATGACATAAGTATTCTAATTACGTATGAAAATAAATGAAACGAATAAAATGAAAGTTTTATAACATATTTGAAGTGTATTTATGGCACCTTTGTAGCTGAACAGTGTACAATTATACGTGGAATACAATATCTGCTAAATGACCACCACGACTTCTCTGACAGCACACAATTCTTTTGTTGAAATTTTCCATTACTTCTAAACACATTTCTGGAGGTATGTCACGAATTATTCGTGTAATTTCTTGTTTCAATTCTTGAATAGTTAGGGGATTGTTTTCGTAAGCTTTGCTTTTCACATAGCCCCACAAAAATAATCTAGCGGCGTCAAGTCGCAAGATCTTGGTGGCCAATTTACGTCCCTTTCCCTTTGAGATAATCCTCCTTTCAAACCGTGTTTTTGGCATGTTTCGCCCCATCTTGTTGGAACCATATATTGTCTACATCCATCTCCATTATCTCATCCCATAAAAAAAAATCATTTATCTTCGGTATCGCTCTCCGTTTACTGCAAAGCTTGTTCGTCTTCATTTTCAAAGAAATACGGACCAATTATACCCCAGCCCAAAACCGCACCGAACTGTTACACGTTGGGCATGCATTGGGTTTTCGTGAATCTGTCTAGGATTTTCATTTCCCCGATAGACAGTTTTGTTTATTTACGTAACCGTTTAAATGGAAGTGAGCCTCGTCACTAAAAATGATTTTATTGCAAAAATTATTGTCCTCTGCCTTCCTCTGTAGGATCCAATTGCTAAAAGCACGACGTTGTCCATGATCGTGGTTTAGCTCCTGAGTAGTTTGAATTTTATAAGGATGCAGACCTAAATCTTTTTCAAAATTCTCCACGTTGAAGTTCTGCCGATGCCCACATGTTGTGAACGTCTTTTAACAGACATTTGTGGATTTTCAGCCACACTTTCCCGAACAGCCTGAATATTCTCACCAAAGTAATCCCGAATTCGCCGATATGTGTCTCTTACAGAAGACCCATTTTGAAAATACGTTTTTATAATGTAAACACGTTGTTCGACAGTATAGCGCTCCATTGTTAAAATTGTACTGAATCTACAATGCAATAAAATCCCAATTACCAAAAAAAAATTTAAAATAAGAAGATCCCCTAAACTGCAACTTTAATTTGCGCCGAATTAAAGGAAATAAGATGGATTCTATATTTGATATTCCTGCCTTTAGCCCAAACTTACTTACTTAAATCTTTTTATGGGCCTCCTAAAGAAGCACTATTCGATACACCCACGTAGTACAAACTGAGCTGGCAACATTGTAAATTATATATATTAGAAAGTATTAAATGATTTTATTACAGGTTTTTTCCCCCGTTTTTAAAATTTTTTTTTTTTTTAAAAAAAATTTTTTTTTTTTTTTCCCCCCCTTTTTTTAAAAAATTTTTTTTTTTTAAAAATTTTTTTAAAAAACCCAAAAAATTTTTCCCCTTTGGTTTTTAAATTTTGGGGGGAAAAAAAAAGGCCTTAACCCCCCCCCCCCAAAAACACCCCCTTTTTTTTTTGGGTTTTTAAAATTTCCCCCAAAAAAGTTTTTTATTTTTTCCAAAAAGGAAAAAATTTTAAAAAAAAAAAAAAAATTTTTTTAAAAACCCCCTTTTTCCCCCAAAAAAAGGGAAAAAAAAAATTTTTTTTAAAAATTTTAAAAAATTTTTTTTTTTTGGGGTTTTTTTTTTTTTTTTTAAAATTTTTCCCTTTGGGGGGAAATTTTTTAAAAAAATTTTTTTTTTTTAAAATTTTTAAACCTTTTTTTAAAAAAAATTAATTTTTTTTTTTTTTAAAAAAAACCCAAAAAAAAAAAAAAAACCCGGGAAATTTAAATTTTAAAAAAAAAAAAAACCCCAAAAAAAATTTTCCCCCAAAAAAAAAAAAAATTTTTAAAAAAACCCAAAAAAAACCCAAAAAAATTTAAAAAATTTTCCCCCCCCCCAAAAAAAAACCCCAAAAAAAAAAAAAAAAAAAATTTTTTTGGTTTTAAAAAAGGGTTTTTTTTTAAACCCCCTTTTCCGGGGGGGCCCTTTAAAATTATTTTTTAAAAGAAAATTAAATTTTTTTTAAAAAAAAAAAAAAAACCCCTTTTTTTAAAAAAAGGGGTAAAAAAAGGATGTAAAGCCCATAGCAAAGAAGTAATTCGGCCAAGATACAGGTCATCCAAATGGTGTTTTCTTAATGTTTTCGAAACTTAGAAAGGTACAATTTTTAAAAAAATTACAATTTTAACGAGTATTTTTTACCTATTTTAAAGTGTCATAAAAAAATGGGAAAGTTTTTACACGCCAATTAAATGATTTAATAAATTGTGCAAAGTTTTTTTAAATTTTTTGGAAAGTAAGGCGAAAAATTACGATCTTATTTGGGAAAAATTTAATTAAAAAAACAAAAAATTATTTCTAAAATATTTACTTTAGCAACTTGAATTTTTTTTCCAAAATATAGACAAATACTGGCATTGCTGGGAAATTTTTTAAAAAAAAAGCGGTTTAAAAGTTTTTCCCTTACAAAAAATAATTTTTAAAAATGTACTAGTTTTTTTAAAAAAATGGAAAAGTTTCAGCTTTAATAAAATAATTTTGTAACTTACCATTACCACACTCTATGGTTACCAAAAAAAAAAAATGTTTCATATAAATGTTGTTTCTCTTGACTCAAAAAACAACAAATTTTGGTCAAAACCTACATGCTAGGTGTGTTTCCTTATTTAAAGATTTTAATAGGTAGATCTTTTAATTTTTTTTATATTTCTTGCCGAAAATCAAGGGGTTGAAACTTAGGTAAAAATTTGGGAAAATTTAAAAAAGAAAGATTTAAAATTTTGGGGGTTTTGGCTTTAAAAAACCGATTTTTTTTCAAGTTATAATTAAAGGAAAATTTATTCCTTTTGGAATCGGATCCTTTCAAAAAAATAATTTTCCGGGGCATTTTAAAATTATATAACGTATCCGGATTACGGATCCTATTTTTAAAAAGTAATTAATTCCAACCTTCAGATCCTTAAAAAGTAATCGATTTCTGGATTCGATTCTTACCCAGCTCTGCTTATTATCCTGTTTATTTTCATCCCTCTAGATTAAAAAAAGCTTCAGACAAAAATTGTTTAAGGTTTTCTCTCTCGCTCCCGTATAAAAATCCTCTCGTTAGGTTTTCATGAGTCAATAAAGTATTTTCCAGGCCGGGGCTCTAAAACACAGTGAATTATAAATATCTCTCCGATTTGTATTATTTATTCGCGCGAATTCACCGGGACGCCATTTTTCCGTGAAAAAACCGGCGTTTTTCCGACCGCCGGCGCCGTGAAAAAGTGCCCCGTCGCGGAAAAGTAATGGCCGCCTTTTTACACGTCCGAATTTAAATTTTATACGCGCTGAAATATTACCGCTGCTCAGCTTCTACTCTGCTAAAGATATACTTTGCAATAAAAGAACATAATCCTGGTACAGGGGCGGACTTTCCACAGATAACTCCATGTAATGTATAATCTTAAAATAATGTCATATTTAAACCCTCATTATTATTTATTATTGGGGTCCTTCGAGCCGGATACGTATTTTAGGTATAGTCTGTCTCAAAGTATATCGCTATGGCTTTTGACGGACAATACCCTAATTAAAGCTTTAACGATTTTATTACCTACTAGATGAAAAGCCTGTCTCCGCCAGGCGAGAGACAATATTAAGTAGCCTCTGTCTCCGTAAGACGCCTTCCGTACGGCTAACGGATTTATTTTTGTCCCGGAGGCGAAATTCAAAAAACGGGCTTCGTTAGGTTCTAGCCACTGCTAAAGACTACCACTGTGCCAAATTTCATGATTTTAGCTCAAGCCATAACTTCAGAATCACGTGGACAGACAAATAAATAAATATATATACCTACCTACATATAAATATATCAATTAGCAATTATATATATATATATATATATATATTTGGATTTTGGTAAACCCATTATTTCATAATGGGGGGGGCCAGGTATTTCTTAAGTATTGACCATTAGGTATTAAATATTTGGATAATATTTTAGTGGCATGTTGAATAACCGTTTTTATGTGCGTTTCGAAAAAGTTGTTTTACGAGAATATAACTATGTCGCGTCCAAATTGTCATTAGATGCCAAAAGGTTGTAAAAATGTGTATGAAACTTTAATCAGTAAACTAATTAAACAAGAAGCTTTAAAAGAAACCTGTCTACTTAAAAACTCCAATATTATCGATAAGGGATATTATTATTAGTGAAGAATTAACAAAGAAAAAAACGTAGTATTTTCAATTCACCGTATAGCAAAAGTGATCAGGACCTAATAAAAAGAAAATATATTGTCTTTATGAAAGGAAGTTGTTCCTACCTTGGAAAACTGAAAAAAGCTAGACGAAGACAAAACCAATATAAATATTCCAGGCCACCCTCCATGGAGTTGTTTGTAAAATGGAATTTAAATACCGCAAAATAGACAAAAGACAAGTAGTAATGGAATCGACAGTATTACGCACTTGGAGATTTAATTACCCTTAAAAAATTAAAAGATATAGGTTAGAAAACAGATCCATAATTAACCTTGATGAAACATGGTTCGATACACACGACACAGTATCCAAAGGATGGGTTGATTCCAGTCAAAACTGTCAGACGAAAGCACCTTCAAATAAAGGAAAACGCCCATAATACAGCTGGTTCAAAAGACGGATTTGTCCCAAACTGCTTGCTGTTTGCAAAGAATATTAAGGATTCTAGCTTGGTTATCAGGGATACAAGTGCAGAACTTTTGAAAACTGGTTTCAAAATTATCTTTTAAAAATATTTCAAACAACAGTGTTATTGTCATGGATAACGCAAGCTACCACAGCCGTCTACTACACAAAGCACCAGCTTCATCAAGTTCAAAAACTGAAATCCAGGAATATTTGTTAGAAAATGATATTTATTTTGAATTCAGTTACAAAAAAACGCATCTTTTGGAAGTCCTAAATTCATATGCAATTAAAAAACAATATGTATGTCATAATTTGGCTGAATAGGCAGGGCATACTGTCTTACGGCTTCCTCCGTATCACTGTATGTTTAACCCCATAGAGCATTTGTGGAACCAAGTAAAAAAATCAGAGCAGAAAATGTTATACCTACTTTAAGTCCCAGTGTTATAAATTTGATAAAAAATGTAATTACTAACTTACCAGTTGAGAGCTGGAAAAATTCACTACAGCACCTTATAAAAATTGAGGACTTTACATTTCATCCAAACAACATAAATCCTATTGTAATTAATCTAATGATGACTTGGCAGTGAAACAGAATTAGATTTAGATATTTAGATTAAAAATTTTAATGTAATAATAATGCAGTTATAAATTTATTAAAACTTTGCATATATTTAATTTCTTAATGTAATTTTAAGATTATACTTACCTAAATAAACAATAAATTATAAATCTTTATATTATTAAAGTCCGTCCCTAATGTTCTGTCCTTTAATACCTACCGATCCGCAGTTTTATTGTTGTCGGCAGGTATAATCCATAAATGAAGGCAAGAGCTAACACGGTAAACTTTGAGACAGACTATACCAACTGGAATTCTCAGTCGGGGGTGGGTACCCATAAAACGATAGAATGTCCGGTAAGATCCCCAGACTTGACACTTGCGTGGCGCAAAGGGGGTTTCACAAGAATCTTAAATTTTAAGGGGGCAATTAGGCTTGTTAGAAAAATTAACTTTTCAATCTAAAGGTGCCGTTTAAAATTTTAGCAAGCAATACAATTAAATTCAAAATAATTTCGGTTCAAGTAAAACCAAAAAGACACCAGCTACCAGCAAACAATTTGTTATAAGGCGTTGTCAAATCTGACTACAGCCGAATACAAGAAATTTTCTTTTTTTTTTCGTTTCATCAATTTCACAACCATTACATTTAAAGTAAAAGACACGTTGACATTATTTTTTTATCAAACCCTTTATTTCATGTAACAATTAAGTTTAACTAATAACAATTATTACTATCGATCATTAAAAAAATAATTTTATCACACTAGAATTTAATTAAACAAATAGTGGTATCTGAAATATTTTCAATTTATTTTCCTATCAAGCTAGTCCATTATAACCATTAAACGTATTGTCAGTAAATTCGAGTACAAAGCTATCGCAATAAATAATTGTAAATGTTTAATTCAGAAGGTCGAAAATAGATACGAAAAAAAGAGAGAACTGAACTCTTAATATTTTACTAGGTATGGAACAATAAAATACAATAACTTAAAAAAAAATAGAGAATTACATAAAAACATCAATTAATCAAATGTTCAAACAACCCCCCATTAACAGCTAAACAATATCCCAGCCGATCATAAAATTCATTTTTAACGATACTAAGTTGATATTGCGAAATTTTATTACATTCTAACGAAATAGCGTTTTGTAGCTGGTCTAGATTCTCAAATTTTACACTTTTATAAATAACACTTTTTAAGTGACCCCACAGAAAAAAGTCATTCGGTGTAAGATCAGGTGACCTGGCTGGCCAAAATATCCGGTACCGTGGACCAATAATATTGCCGTTAAAAGCATTTTCTAGGTACTCTCTAACCATACGGGCATTATGGACGGAGCAACCATCGATTTGGTACCAGTACCCGAACAACTTCTTTCAAGGCGGGTCCAATTTGATTTTGATTTAAGTCCAAATAGGTTTCTGCTGTCAGGTTATAGTCCATAAAAAAGGGTCCAATGATATGGTGTCCGATAATTCCCACGAATACATTTGTTTTTTGGGGATATTGTGTCCGAGTATGAACAAAGCTATGTTCATTTTCTTGGCTTCAATACCGGCAGTTCTGAACATTTGGTTCATTGTTGAGGGTGAATGTATATTCATCGGTAAAACAAATATTTCTTAAAAAAATCCTATCTTTTTTGCTCTTTCCATCATTTCAAAACAAAATGCCATTCTTCGCTCTTCATCTCCTTCCTACAGCTCTTGATGTTCTTCGAATTTATACGAATTATATTTGTGTTTTTTCAAAGTGCGCAATACCGTTGTATGATGTTTATTAACCTCTTGCTCAAGAACCCTCGTAGTAACCATTTTGTTTTCCTCCACACTCAGTACAATATTAAGATCTCTGTTCTCTCTTTCTTCGGCTCTATTTTCGATACCTGAGCTGAACATTTACAATTATTTATTACGGTACCTTTGGACTCGAACTTACTGACAATACGTTTAATAGTTAAAATGGACAGAATGGGCTTGGTGGGGAAATAAACTGAAAGCATTTTAGATACTGCTCTATAGTTATTTTCCTAACAAGTGTGCAAAGTGATACTTTTCCGCACTCGACTGCCGGGCAAGCAGTCAAGTGCGGAAAAGTCACTTTGCGCAAGCGTTAGGAACAAAATTTTTCCTACGAGCGTCAGATAATACCAATATTAAAGCAATGATTATTTTTTAAATTATGTTTAATTTCAAAGAACTACTGCAACATATTTATAGATGGGAATTATTTGTTGATAACATTTACAACAAAAGAACAGTTATTAGCATATTGTAAATCAATTGCAGAACCTGTAATTTCATTTAGCGGGTGGCTTATGGAAGCGCTTATTGTACGGCTTGATGAAGGTTGACTTAGCTCAGGAGGGGAGTTGTTCATGGTCAATATTTTATTCGACATATCCTTTTTCTGATTTGTGGATTCATCAATGTAGCTCTCAGCTACAGCCGTTGATTTCAGCCCCCAAGTCGCTTGACATTGGTAATTCCTTCTCCAGAATCCGCTAACATAGTCGCAGAGGATCGACGAAAACTATGTCCAGTGTACTCTTCTGGATTTTTTAATTTTAGGTATGCAGCAATTTCTGAAGGCATTTTACCTATTGAATTTATTCCCACACATTGCGTACTGCATGCTCCTTGTTTATACGGGACAAACGTCTGTGTGGGGTATGTGGTTTTCGCAAATTTGCATATTTACGGTACAATTGCAGATAAAGTCCGTTATTTGTTTCATCGGACACTACAAAGATTCTGGAAGTGTTATTTTTACTGTCAGGAATTTTCACCACTATCAAATTTTCATTATCCTGTATGTCATCAATCATTATTTTTGTAAGTTCATCTTCTCCTACAAGCACCGGCTAATCCAAAAATTGTAGCAACTTTTATTAGAAGGTAAATATTATCTTAGGTGCTTCTTTCATGAATCTTGAAACTTTCTTTGCTGAAAGTTTTTGATTTTTTTGGCCGGTATTCCACGTTTTGGTGTTTAAGTAGTGATGTTAGCTTGAAATATGAACTTAAATCAAGGTTCCTTTCACTTTGAGGACACATTTTAACATAGAGTACTTACTCCATAAAGTATTAGGTTTATATGTTTTTTGCAAATCCGCAAAATAGGCCAAGAACACTTCTTCTTTAATACTTTTTGTCCCCTTGCTGGAGCACCAGTTTTCGAAATGACTATATTGATTCTCATATTTTTCACGAGATTTTGCTGGTAATAAATTCAAACTTACGGTATTTGCTGCATCCAGGATAGAATCTGGTAGCTCCTCATCGGAACTACTCATTTTAAATAATTATTTTTGTCGGATTTTTTTTTTAATTAAAAAAGATACTATGACGCCTTTTCATTAAAAATGCTTGTTTGTATTGAAATTCATTTGTGCAATTGCTTGTTCATATGGAAACGAAAAAAAAATCTGACATGTGTTAAAATCACCAAGATTACATATTGTTGCTTGACTTGTCATAATCATTTATTATTATTATACAGGATAATAAAAAAGTTTTTTGTGTTTTAGTTGAAATATTGAAAATTACGAAGTAACAAAAAAAAAAGAGAATAAACTAAAACTTGCAATGGCTTCGTATATTGCATGAAATAGCCTACAATTACTAAAATACATATAAATCTTGCTTACCTGTAGATTTTAGATAGTTTACTTTTCCGCAGGTAAAAGTTTTCGACTAAATGTGCGAAGTGGACTTTCCGCAGCAACTTTCGCTTTGCCATAATATGGATACTTTTCGTCGATTGAATAATACATATTTTTTCAAATACCGACTGTCACTGATTTATTGACACTATTCTCATTCAGGACAATATTCTTTTACTGGTGCCTGTGTTTTTCCCTGAACCGAAAATTTGGAAATTTTGCTTAAATTTCATAATAATTAAGATCGCTATTAAATTTTTTTGAAACTGGGCACAGGGCTTGTCAGATTTGTCTCTTCAAAAGTTATCTTACATTTTTCTGTAAATGCAGGAAGAATAATTACCTTAAAATTTACATGGGATTTCTCGCTCCGACGCACCACCCGGAATAAACTATTGTTTAAAAAAAATTGGACCAATAAGATAAAGAAGTCTCCCTTTCCACTGCTAGTAAATAATGTTTGTCCACTGACTTGCATATTCGCGTATTGAATATTTCAAGCGCCATTCTCTCCCCGACACTGTGCATATATTAAATTAGAGGGTTGCACAACACAAAGGGGTGTATTCTATGAAAATATTGTTTTATAATTTATTTTGTAAGTGCTGCGGTCCATTCAGACGAGGGATGTTTTGCTGGTGGAGCTAGAGAACGGGGCGAATGTAAATGTCGGACGAGATGCTCCTGGTAATATACCTCGGAACGCGGGACGAAAAGAGATGGAGATAAACATTTATTTTAAGGGTTAGGTGTATCTGTAAGGGCGGGTAATGTTATAATGAGATATGAGAGGGATGGTTTTGAGCATATGGATGACATGTTCCGAAATACACTTACTGGATTATAAAAAAAGTATAGAGCGGATTTATTTCAAACGGGATTTTATGGTGAAGGTAATGTATGTTTAATGCATCCTTATATAAAATGTTACAAAAAAAGTTGAATAACGACATACAGTGTGTCCCAACATACTTGTCTTATTTAGATGGCTTATTACTTTTTTTTTAAATTCAATTCAATTTCAGTTTATTAAAAAGCAGGTTATGCTGTATAACAATATGATAATTAAAGCTAAAAGTCTGTATAAAATTTAGCGTAAAACTTAAAAACATAAAACAAAACCTAAATGTATAAACGATACTGAAGCACACTACATTATAAAATAGTAAGGTACAACAGTTTTGCTTAGAGACTCCTCGTATTGTCCTAAGTAATTTTTTAGTTTCCTTTTAAATTCCCCCTGCCTTTCGATGCTTGTTAATGTCGTAGGTAATTTGTTGTAAAAAATGTTTCCTTTATGACGTGTAATATTTTGTGTTAATGAAAACTGGCAAAAGGGAGTTTTGAGAGTATTTCTCCGGCGTGTTTTATACCAGGGGTCTCCAAACTTTCCAGCCTTAGGGCCATACTGATTACTCCAGTAAGTTCCGAGGGCCAAAACCATATTATCATTGTGGCCGGTGGTAAGAAGTGAAATAGTCCACCGATGAAAAAAAAAAAAAGTCCGAAAAAGTACACAACGTTTAAAAAAGGCTGCAAATCGGACTAAAGTCCGCAAAACGGCAACACTGCATATTATTAATTTTCCTGTCATTATCTGTAATTTCTAGATTAGTCGTAGAGTACGAGCCATGAGGAGTAACGTGACACGACATCTGGTGGACACAAGCGGAAATAGGTAGTACCTTCTATCGCTAACAGATGGCGCTAATAGCACGTACAGAATAATCTCGTTGGTTCGAGAAAGTTCTGGTGTCTTCCACTCACTTCTAGATGGCAGTAATTGGAATATAAGAAGGCTAGTGGCGCAACCACAAGTCAGTTCCTATGACACTGTTGTTAAATAAAATATTGCATACCTCCTTAAAACGTGTTTGTGCGTGTTTAAGTTTAAGACATCTTTATAACAGTCTTTTGATTTGAATTGTTGCTTTTGTGTGTGAATTAGTAGTATGGAAAAGAAGCGAAAATTGATAGTGAATGCAGAAAATTCAAAGATAGGGAACATTCAGTATTTCGTAATTGAGTCCAGTAACAAGGCGCTATGTTTGATTTGCAATGAAAGCATAGCCGTTCTCAAAAATATAACATTAAACGTCATTATGAAACAAAAAATTTTCAAAATTACTCAAAATATACAGGAAGTTTGCGGACAGAAAAATTCGAAGCTATGCAGCGCGGATTGAAATCGCAGCAATCTTCATTTACAAAACTCAAAACTGAACAAGAGGCTGCAACTCGTGCCAGCTTTCGTGTGGCTCTTTAAATTGCAAAACGTGAAAACCATTCACCGATGGAGAAATGATCGAGCAATTGCAGTAGCCGAAGAAATGTGCCCTGAAAAGGTAAATTTATTAAAAACTGTCAGTATGTCAGCAAACACTGTGGCTCGAAGGGTAGAAAACATGGCTGAAAATATATCCTCTCAACTGTTCGACAAAAATGGACATTTTGAGTGGTTTCCTTTTGGGCCCTTTGGATGAGTCAACGGATGTGTCAGATACTGCTCAGGTGTTGATTTATATTCGAGGAGTAGATAAAAGCTATGAAGTGCACGAAGAACTTCTTGATATGTATAGTATTCATGGCACAACTACTGGTACAGATATTTTTAAAGGAGTTGAAATGGCCATTAATCAAAAGAACCTTCGATGGAAAAACTTGAAATGTATTACAACTGATGGAGGCAAAAACATGAGTGGGAAAGATAAAGGAGTGGTCGCTCTTGTGTCAAAGGCTGTAGAAAATGACGGTGGTTCAAAACCATTAGTCTTACATTGTATCATTCATCAACAGTCTTTGTGCGGAAAATGTTTGATATGTCTGACGTTCTGAAACCAGTCATATCAACTGTTAATTTTATCAGATCTTTTGGGCTGAATCACCGACAATTCCGACAATTTATTGAAGAGATTGGAGAAACTGACTTACCTTATCATACTGCCGTACGCTGGCTTAGTTGTGGGAAAGTCCTTCAGCGCTTTTGAACTTCGAGCAGTGATCGAAATTTTTTGAATGAAAAGCATCGCCCTCTTACTGAATTACAAAACAACGCATGGCTGTGGAAGTTAGCATTCTATGTTGATTTGACAAAACATGTGAACGAACTGAATTTGGGATTGCAAGGAGAAAACCAGCATCTTCCTGATTTATACACTAATATCAAATCATTCCGGAAGAAATTGAGACTGTTTCAATCACAACTACGAAGTAAATGTTTTTCACATTTTAAAACATGTGAAATATTCAGCCACACTACTGAGACTGAGTTTCCTATCGATTTTGCAATCGAAACTTTGAGTGCTTTGAAGATAAATTTTGATACTCGTTTCTCGGACTTTGATGCCATTGCGAATCAAATTAAGATTTTTCAGAATCCTTTTGATACTGACATTGAAACCCTAGCCCCGGAACTTCAAATGGAAATGATTGATCTACAATGCAGTGATATAATTAAGAACAAATATCAAAACTCATCTTTGTTGGAATTTTATGAGAGTCTTCCACTGACACAATTTGATAATTTGCATAAATTTGCTCGTGGTCTGTTTTCTGTTTTTGGTACTACTTATTTGTGTGAGAAAACCTTCTCCAAAATGAAGTACACAAAAAAATGTTTACAGATCGAAATTAACTGATGAGCATCTTAAATCTCTTTTAATAATTGGTACAAGTAAAATTAGTCCACAAATACAAACTATTGTCAGTGGAAAATCTCAATTACATAAATCTCATTAGTATTTCATATGTCATTATGTTTGTTATAAGTTATGTGATTATTTAAAATGTATAAAATGTTAGTTGGATTCATTTCAATAATTTGTTAGTTATTATATACTGAAGTTAAATTTTCTGCATATTATACATGTCTTTACTCATTACAATTCTGTGTTTCTTTATCCAACTTATCACAAAAACAATAACAATAAGCCTACAAGAATGTTATGAGTTAGCGGAGTTAGCCCATGACCATATCAATGTAGATGTCATATTAATAATTATTCAACATAAAATTAGAATATAAATTTAATTTGCTATAAAAATTATTTGTTCTCTAAAAGGAGTTTTCAAGTATGCTAGCTCTCCGCGGGCCGGACAAAATCTGTCCGCGGGCCGGATGTGGCCCTCGGGCCGTAGTTTGGAGACCCCTGTTTATACGAATGGATGTTTCGTCTCTTTGTGATTGTATCAACACTACTGTGTATGAAACAGATACTTTCCAGAATACACAGGTCAAATACAATTAAAATACTTAATTTTTCAAAAATAGGTTTGCAGGGTTGGTCCTTGATTTCATTTTAAATGAGCATAGCACGTTTTTGTTATAGAAAAAATAATGTCTAAATAATTTGATGTTGAATAACCCCACTGCAATATGCCATACCTCAAGTGACTCTCGAATAGAGCAAAATAAACTTAAGTTGTAACTTTTGGATCGAGGTAGATCATTATAGTATTGATCGCAAACAGGCTTGATAAGTGCAGATCCCACTTTAAATTCTGTATTGTCAATCCTAAAAATGTGTGTTCTTTAACAATATGCACCCTATTATTGTTTATTTCAATAATTGGTTTGGATTTGTTGTTAAGTGTGATACACTTTGACTTTTTAACATTTAATGATATTTTATTTACTTTAAACCAATTTTGTATAATTTTTAGGTCGTAATTTACTTTGCGTTATAGTTCTTCGTCGTTATCGGCAACCCATGTTATTGTCGTGTCATCTGCCAAAAGAGTGAAGCATGCATCGACGGGCAATGATGGTAGGTCGTCGATATGAAGAAGAAACAACAAAGGTCCCAGGGTTGACCCTTGGGAAATTCCAATATTTTTGGTTTCTGTCTTTAATCTTATTTGGTGACTTTGATTATTAAAGATTTCCACTAATTGCATTTGATAACAATATTTCGTGGTACAGACAATCAAATGCGTTTTTCAGATCGATAAACAATATTAGCATGGACTTGTTCTTGTCTTTTCCTTGATATAGTATATCCATAGTGTGACGCATCTGAAGTTTTCATATTTTTTTGGAATGCACACCGGTTAAGGTCATGTATGTGCTTCTTTAAACGAAATCATCCTATTTTTAACTATTTTTTTTACTTTAATAAGATTAAAATTTATCCACAATGGCAGTTTTATTTTCTATGTAACAAAATAAAGATATCTACTAGAACAATTTTTTTCTAAGCTACCTAAGGTCATTCTAGTAAAAGCTTTTGGATATACTAGACAAGGTTTTAGCTGCCTCTACAATGCTTAACTATTTTATCTAGTCTATTTATTTTTTTTTCTGTGTGTTAATCTAAAAAGCACTTGGAATGGAAAATAGAACGAAAATCAATAAAATCAATATTTTTCAGGAGCGAATCTGCATAAAGGCATTCCCAATGTTTTAAACCAAAATTATACAATTTACGTTGCTTAATATAACATGAAGTGACTGTATGTACACACGTAGTGGCTATTCACGGGAACATTCATAATAATTATAACTTCCTCTAATAAAGTGTCACCGGTCACAAGGAGTCATTGCAAGTAAACATTTCTCCGAATTCGTCACTCTGCCTTGTTAACATTGTTTATTAAATGTTACGTATATAACGGGTGTTGAATCTTGGAGCAGGATGCAAGAAAAAGAGCAAATATGAAAAATAAAACATCTTTATAAATCATTTATTTTACTAACAACCCTAGGCCAAAATAAAATATACAAAAAAAAAAATATATATATATATATATATATATATATATATATATATATATATATATATATATATATATATTATATATATATATATATATATATATAATTTCAACTTTATGTGCTGGTTGTTGACTAAGATGTTTTCCTCACGAATCTCAAGTCAAAATTGGGGGATCAAACAGGAAAAAAATCGAAAAAAGAGGTAATTCCAGATATTAACGATTTTTTTAAATGTAAAACATCGATATCTTAAAAACTATAAAAGATACGCGAAACTTTATATAACATAAACTATGTATTTTCAAAAGACCTTTATTTTAGTTTAGTGATGAGCGAGACCGGTCTTGGTCTTGCGGTCTTGGTCTTGCAGCAAGACCACGAACGAGACCAAGACCAAGACCGCCTTCTCGCTTGCAAGACCAAGACCAAGACCGGGGTATGCAAGACCAAGACCGAGGAGTGGAAGACTACGCAAGACCAAGACCACTTCTTGCACTTTTTTTAAATTATAATATTCAATTTTCATATTCAATATACAGAGGTAAGACATGACAAAAATTGTCGAGAACTGCCAAAAACGATTATTTTATGAGTAACGGGTTTTTTTTTTAATAAAATAATATTTAAACCGATCACTTCGTTTTTTAATGAAATTTTCTAACAACGATAACTAGTAGATTCAGTAACATGTTTCAAAAATAATAAGATTGTGACTCAATGGTTCGACAAAGCTCGATATCTCCAAAACCGTTTACGACAGAGAAAAACTAGAAGTACAAAAGTTATGGAATCTAAAAATTACTTACCTACTTCTAATGTTTTTTTTAATTAGCTATCTAGTGATGCCACTTACAGGGTGGATCAAAAATTTCCAAAATCCAGAAATACATTATTTTTGTGCCACACTGTAAGAAGTGGCATCATTAGATTGCTCCTTTAAAGTAAGATATAAATGTAAAAGTGATGGTTTAATAAAAAATATATTTGTCATGTCATATAGGAATACTTTTTATATAAATGAATTTTAAATTTCACTTCCGGTTTAGACGGAAAAGTCAAAACAATGCCAAAAGTGTAATGATGACGTCATTTTTGTCAAAACCTAAAATGATAAATAAAAAACCATCTACGTCGACATTGTACCTATATGACAGTTCAAGAATTTCCAGCATAATATACAGGGAAGCGATTTTTTTAAACGAATTTTTTGCCGTAATTTTTCAATTTTAGGTTAAAAGCTAAAAATAAAGAAGTTTTCTTGAGTGGTAGTGGATTCTTCGGAAAATTCTGAAATAGAAAATAATTTTACATGTTACTCCTTTTCTATAATTTTTGTATTTCATTTTTTACATATGAAGGTTTTGGATATCGAGCTTTGTCGCACTATCAAGCCACCTTGTATATTATTATGCAGAATGTTTATAAAGCATTTGTACAAATTTGGACGGCAAATGTTTGACTAATTTAAACATAAAAAGTTTATTTGAACTGAAAAGCTTTCTAAATAACTTTTTTTTTGAATCAGAAACCAATGTTTACATATCAGAATCATTTTCATGGAAATTTTACATCTCTGCCCTCAGAGTACTCAGTTTTGTATTTGCTATAATTTTAAATGCTCCTTTAAAGAAAATTTAAATATTTCCTCTCACTAAAATTAAGCGCTATAAATAAATAAACCCCTACATTTAAAATATCCTTTTTAATCAAATAATTTAAATGTACATATGTAAGGTTAAAATTGGTATATTTTAAAATTTTAAAGCAAAAAATATAGTTTCCATCTTTATTTATTTGTAAGTATTAAAAAAATATATATTTTATTCAAGATTGCTTAGTTTAAAATATTACTACCAAAAAAAGCAAGACCAGCAAGACTCTTGCAGCAAGACCAAGACCAAGACCGGGTGGTGCAAGATCAAGACCAAGACCTTCTTTGGGCTTGCAAGACCAAGACTAGCCCGGTCTTGGTCTTGGTCTTGCTTTGCTCATCACTATTTAGGTTCTATAGGCTTCTTGTCTTACTGCAATATTTTTCGAGTTATAATCAAAAAACCGAATTTTCAGGATTTTTTCAAGGTATACCTCTCAAAAAAAAAAAACAAAAAAAATCACATTAATAAAAAAAACTCTATTTTGGACTGAAATTTTTTGTCAAAATTACATTTTTGTTTTTATCTCCTTTATGCCAATTTAATCAAGAAAGAATATAATTATACTATATATCACCCCCGGGGGAAAAAAGAGGGTTCTCGGAAAACCCGGCCTGGTTCTGTTTGGTTAATTATTGTAATGTTTATAGAATAATAATAAATTTTAAAAATATATTAAAATTAATTAATTAAAATTAATATTGAATATATTGTTATGCAAATTTTACTTTAAAAGATAAAAACTATATACTCAAGTAGTAATTTTAATGTTAAAATATTTTTTTTTACAATACAAAAAAAAAATATTGAAAAAAGCTGAGAATTAAATGTGGTTGTTATATATTTTAAATTTTTTATTTAATATCTATTTTGTTTAACTAAAAATTTTTTTATTAGGTAATTATTTTCCAAAGACCTTATGGGATTTTGTAAAACTGGCAACATCAAACAAAAGGCTTGTCCAGTTGCGAACTAAACGAACCTGGTTGGTGGAGCTTTTTACATGTTTTGTTTCATGGGGAAATTTACTTGTGTTTGGGAAGTGTTTGCGCTGTTTCTGGTTCCTCTTTGGAATGTCGAATACTTAAACATTCAGTGTCGGAGGTCGAAGGTTTTATCCTTATTTCTAAGTTTTAAATTTGGTGTTGTGAAATTTTGCTTGTTTTGTTGTGTTTGTTTTTCTACCTTGTATATACATTTTTTAGTTCTTATTTGATTTTAAATAGTATTTAATAGTATTACTATTGTTTTAAAATAAACAATTTAATTTATGTTTTTTCTATTGGTTTAAACATTAAATATACGAAAAAGAAAGCTTTATAATATGCGCGGGAACTAAAGTTGGCAAAGTTTTATCTTGCTTTTTTACGTCAAAAATATGAAAAAGTATTGTTTTCAATTTAAACTGTTGGGTAAAAAGAAAGGGGGTTAATTAGGCAACCCGCTTGACACTAAATAAAACTGAGTAATACGCTTTTATTTCAGAACTAACACTGTTATAAAAGAATAAAGCATACAGCTTTTCATAAATTAAATAAAAGCTACTTTTAAATATACTTTTGTTGATTTATTTTTGTTTTATTTTGTTAATAGGGTTTGCGATAAAGAGCCGCGAAATTTTTAAAATTGCCACTTAAACTAAGCTTGATCGGATTCCTTTACACCGGAGTTGCTGTATCAACTGTACGAAAAATTAATAAATAAACAAGGAACGGTTGGGAAAAAAACCCCAATCAAATGTTATCCAGTCCTAAAAAAACGACGCGTCTTTCTTGTCGAGAAGAATAAAAAATTTTTATTTTCAAGTGATAAGACATACGATAAATAGGTTTTATCTTTTAAAATTTAAAAATTGTCCCGACAAGTAGAAAAAATTGTTGCAAAAATTGCGAGAAGATTTAAATTTTTTTTTATTCTAGGGAAACACTTAGGACGTTACTAATATCAAACGGTTTTGTTTTGGCGTAAATTTCAAAATTAAAAAAAAATTAATGGAGCGTCCTAATATATTACATTGGAGGTACAAATATATACATGAAATACGAAAATATCGCCAAGAAGGGGGAAATATTATTTATTTGGACGAGACATTTGGGGAGATAATGATTTAACATTATAGTAATAGTAATGCTTACTTAGTAAGTTTTTATTTTATAAATTTCTTTGTCACTTATCAAAAATTGCAATGTAATACTAAGGGGGAAAGTAGAACGACGTTTTCCCCATTTTGAATTATTACCAAAAATTAAAAATACCGCCTATCTTAGAGGTAAACAAATAAAAAACCGATTAGATGATGACGTTTTCTGCATTTTTAACTTTCCATGAAATATTTTGTGAAATTGTTTCCGATGGTCCCTTTAATTTCCTTTATTTTTGGTGACGACCCTACATTTAAAAAAATATTTTAAATAAAACATAAATGATACTTACAGCCAAATTTTTTCAAATTTTAAAAAAATTACAAAATATTCCTGAACTTTTTTGAAAATCCGCACGCCGCTGTGCTTTTTATGAATGAAGTACGCCATGTTTGGTTTACAACTTCCTTCCCCTTACCGACGCCGCACTGTCACAGATACGGTTGTCAGACTATACCTCTTTTATCTTTTGTGGGCCTCTGTTATCCCAATTTTTTTTCTATGTAAATCGTGCCTGGTTTGGGGTCTCATAAGTAAAATGTAGGAATTTTCTTTGTTTAGTGAGTGACTTTAAAGTAACCGTTTAATTTGAGAAGCCAATGAGTGAGTGAGTCATTCAGTTTAGTAAAATGGCCGATCTTCAAAATCTTACATCTTAAAACCACTCCACATAACTTTTCCAATTTTTTTACAGGTTATAGGAATACTTATCTAAATTGAAGTAGCAAAACTCATACCCCCATGTAAAACGATAACAAAGTTATGATAAAAGGAAAAATACGCTGAAAGCTTTCGTGTTACATACACGTTGCGTGCCTCAGGCCGGAATTTGGCCTAGTGCGCTTAAATATTGTGCATTCAAAATAAATAAAGAAAATAAAACTAAAAGTTTATTATTGTATCTGATATATTTATGTGGTTAAATGGAAATTTAAAATTTTCTAATGTAGTTCTCTTTATTTGCAGGTAAGTTTGATCGTCAATTGCTTAGCAGTAGATATTCTTCGAGCAGGTAAGATAACACGCACCAGATTTTTGATCTGTAAAATTCTGTGTTTTTAATGTATGTTCAATATTCTTTTATGCGTTTGGCTAATGGTATGGACCCATGGTACCCATATAAAATTTATTACAGTCACAAGGGATCTTATCAATAACATTTTTGTGCTTACGTTCATCTAGCTCAGTAATATTAACTCCACTGTATTCCCCACATTTCCTTTGGGGTTTTTATAAAATTCACAAATATTTTTATTACCCTCATTTCCTATAGGATAAAATCTCTTAGAAAAAAATCCCTTGAAAGCCATTAACTCAAAGTGCAAACCTCAAGTAAAAATAATGAAATTAGTTTTTAAGCATTGTGAAACACCTGCCCGACCCGACACCTGCATGCTGATGTGCTAATGCTAATCATTAAAACAATGTGCCATGTTAACAGTATACGGGGGCAAGGAAACTTAAATGGGAAATGATGGTCCGCACCAACGAGAAATTTTATATTTATTGCTGGAATGTTTACGAAAACGACACATTTGAGTTCGATACAAATTTGATAATTAGAGAATCTTAGGTGGCAAGACTCATTCTTACATACATATCAAGAGAAGATTCCAAGCTTCTAGATTTTTAAGAGAGTTAGGCGCGTTTAAACTTGGTCCATATCAATAGTCAAAATGACGCAAAAGGGTGAGCAAGTAGCCGTGCCGGCCTCGTATTGGCATTGTCCCCTATAGCACGACGCATCCTTAGTAAATTGTATTTTTGAATCACGAAAGACATTGTCCAACGATTTGCTCATTAAAAAGTTAGGGTATTTTTCCTGCGTTAGGCAACACGTGATGAATATAGAAATGTCTAAAAGCAGTAGATTTTGTCACGAGTAGGAGGGACAATACCTCGCGTTTTCTGGCGTCATTGTATCGATGTTGTTTGTGTCAGTTTGCAGTTTAGCAACACCATGTAAACTTTCCTCGTTGTTAGTTCTGGTTAGAAGTAATTTCACAAAAAAATTATCTGCATTTTTCTTAAAATTAAAGGCATTTCGAATATTTGCATAAGAAATTTATTTAGTAAAAAAAATTTTTTCCGGTTTTGGTTTTAAAAAACATGGATAAATTTCAATTCACCAAAAATTTTTTTTTTAAACTTCCGTTTTTCCCAGATGTTTTTTGTGTTCTTTAACTCTAACTTGTTGTGTGGTCTCGTCTTAGTAAGAATGCTTCTTAGAGTAGTTTGCGATTCTGCGGATCTTTTTCGAAGCTCCTTTAATAGATGGAATTGTCATAAATATTTGTCATGTGGAGTCTCGTTTAGGTTAGAGTTTTTTGTCTTATTTTGATATTTTTCAATTGTTTCCTTTACCAGTCTCTCACTGTATCCGTTCTGCTTAAGATCCCTAGTTATGTTACTTATTTCCTCTTGCAGGGATTTCTTACTGGTACAAAGGTCATATAGATTAAGTATGACCCCCTGTTTCGTTTTGTAAGAGTGATTAGAATTCTAGTGTAAATATTGTCCAGTGTGAGTAGGATTTCTGTATACCGAGGTTTGTATTATATGTCCATTATTTTGTTTGACTTGAACGTCAACAAAGGTGGGGCCAAATTTTGTTCCCTTTTCCATTGTGAATTAAATACAAAAAAAACAAAATAAGACAAAAACTCTAACTTAAACGAGACTCCACATGACCAAATATTTATGACAATTCCATCTATTAAAGGGTTTCGAAAAGATTCCCCAGAATCGCGAAAAGATAATATTAAAACTAACCACAACTAACCACAACAATGTTTCCCAAAAAATGACTGTATCACCGATTTCTGCGAATGTGTGAGGTATACATCGGGGAACGAAAGACCCCAAAAGTTAGAGACAAAGAACACAAAAAATATACGGAACGGGTGAAACGTCGAAGTTGGGATTGCCGAAACGCTTGTAAAAAAACACCGCATACAATGGTTGGAAGCAAAACTATTTATAAAGAAACCCACTAGAAAAATAAAATTTAAAGGAGCTGTAATAATTGTAAACAACAAATGTACTTAGCAAGCCTAACGGATATTCCGAATATCTGGCAGCGTTGCTGAACGTGCAAAGTCGATTAAGCTTCGGTGAAGAAGGGACAGTATATAAGTCGTAGCTTTTTAATTATCACTTATAAACGGTTGGAGATACATCACTAACCGAAACGTTGTGTACCAATTAACAAATAAAGACAACGGAAGTCCACGATTTTAGTGTTAATAACAATTTACCAAATGCAAAATCTTGGTAATTTTTTATATGTATTTCAATAAAATAATAAATTAGGGTAACAGAATATTTGAGTTTGATTTTTTATTGTACACCCGATATTTGGGAACGATTTTCCCGCCGGCATTTCTTTTGATTTCACCATTTTGTTGGTGCAGATAATCAATTCCAACAACTTTTTTGTACGCAGCACGGTAATCGTAATGACCTGCACCCGGTGCCTTTATTACGATTCTT
The DNA here is from genome assembly GCA_019359885.1 of Listronotus oregonensis. NCBI lineage: Eukaryota > Metazoa > Arthropoda > Insecta > Coleoptera > Curculionidae > Listronotus > Listronotus oregonensis. The sequence continues at coordinate 10,203 of JAHBCN010003373.1, read as the reverse complement.
TTATACCTGAAATAGTAAAAAACGTTGCCCATCCTCGTCAAGAACAACTTTTGTAACCTCAGGCGTCGTTTCCATACATACAGAAATTAACAGCTTTATTTTGTTTACAGTCGACGACCCCCTAATTCCTAGGGGCGCTTTTACAGTTTGTTTAATAATAATAATATTAATAATAATAATCTATCCGAACTATCAGGAATAAATAAGGTCCTTGCTACTAACATGCTAGCTGTTCCTGTATTGCTTTACTCATTTGGAGTGGTTAAGTGGACGCGAGAGAAAGTGCGCGAGCTGGACATCAGCACACGAAAAATGATGCATCTTAACCGAACCACCGCGCTCATCAACATCCGTATTTTCCCCCACGCCACCGGGGAGGTCGGGGCCCTTTTTTAAGCTTGGTGTATGCATGATCGGCTGGTTTTGAGTCTTGCTTTGCCCAAGTTGCCAAAAAAAATTTTATTTTTAAAAAAATTCCCCACCCCTGATTGCAAACCTGGGTAAGAGCAAACCCCAAAAAAAAACCCCCAAATGTTGGAGCATTTTTTAATTCAAAGGGGCCAAGCGGGAGAAATTTTCCGGTTCCAACGTTTTATTAAACAAACTTTGAAGTTTTCCTGCCATTTTCTCCCGGCCGATATAAAAAATTTAAGGAAAAAAAAGTTTTGGAAATGACAACCTGTCGCATATATTGGAATTACGCTTTCCCAACTACGCATCAAATTCGCGCCAATAAACCTGATATCGTTCTCCTTCATAAAAGAAATAACTCTATGTATGTAATTGAGTTCTCCGCTCCAGCGAAAACTAAGATCGATATAAGGAACGGGAGAAACTAGCCAAATATCAGGATCTTCTTGGCTAACTTCGGAGGTTCTATCCGAATTATACTGTGCGATTGGGTGTTCTGATTTTTGGCGGGTTTTGGGTGGTTTTTTGAAAAAAATGTAAAAAATTGTTGGGTACTTGGGTCCCTTTGTTTACTGAAGAAAATGAATTTGGCCGAAGATCACTGACCAAGGGGAAAGGAGTGGTTTCGATACGATAGCTCGCATGACGCACTATGGGGTCGGACCCCTTTCATGTCGGATCATTGAAAATATTGCTTTATTGTCATAAGAGATTATACATTTTTTTTCGACAAATTAGAATCACAAAAAAACAAAATGATAATATCAAAGAATAAAATAAATTATATGATATTATGAGGAAAAAAGCAATATAATGGTTTCATGCAAAAACTATTCCCAAATTTTTCTTAAAGTATTCAGACAATACAAAAAATAAGCCTTTCCTAACAATAATTTTTGAAAACCGTGGCCCTATGTCGCATAGGTGTTTTTTAGGGTTTAATTTAAAGCCTCTAAAACACAATCATCTTTTCCAAAATTTTTTGGGGGAATTATTTAAACATCAAAGTTGGAAAAATTTTTAAATTTTTTAATTTTTCATATTTAAAAACCCCTTTCCCTTTTTTTCAAATTCTTGTTTTACCAAAGTGGAACAATACTTATAAACCCCCTTTTAAAAATTTTTTTTTTTTATATTATCACACTCAAACCAACCATTTCAAATTCCCCTTTTTGTACAAAAAAATTTGTTTTCATACTGGTGCCCCAAAATTTCCCTTAAAAATTTTTTATTTTTTCAATTAAAACGAAAAATTAAAAAAATTTTAAAAAACAAATTTTTAAAAAAAAAAAAAAGGGTTTTGTTTTTGTTTTTAAAATATTGTGTACCAATTTAGTGTAAAAATCAAAAATTCTGTCCAAAAAGAAGGAGGAATAGTGTAAATAAGGTTAGTTTGATTTCCAACTTTGATGACGAATATCTCGGAAACGAAACGTTGCCGAAAAAATTTTTCGCAGATTCGTAATCAGCGCCCGAAAAAACTCTCTTATATCAAATTTGGTCAAAATCGGTGAGGAGGCAACTTTCGAGACAATTACCTGGCGCTGTTCCAAATAAGATCTCAAATACGCTTTTACAAAAGTTAGAGGTTCTCAATAGTCCAAGAAGGTCGTAAAAACGAATTTGAAGTTAAAGTTTGAATTTTGGATATGTTGAAGCCCCCAAAACGAAATTATTTTTTTAATTCACAAAGGGGTGAAAAAATTTAAAAATTGTTTTTTTTTTTAAATTTTGATAAAACGGAAATTTCCTAAAGTTTTAAAAAGTTGTAGAACGAAAAATTTTTACAAAAAAAATGACTTTATAACTTTTTTTCCAAAAATTGAAATTAATAGGTAGCTAAACAGGGATGATAACAGCAATTTTAAAAAAAATCATTAATTTTTGGGAACATTAAAACTCATAGTTTTTAAATTATTTATATAATTAACAATTTTAATTTTAGAAAAAAATCTCTAAAATTAAAGTTTTTAAAATTTATAAATAATTAAAAAACAAATATATTTTTAATTTTCCAAAAATTTATGACTTTTAAAGTTAGCTGTTATCATCCCTACTTCTAGCTACCCTATCAGTTAATTTTAATTTTAGAAAAAAAGTTATATAATCATTTTTATGTAGAATTTACGTTCTACAACTTTTATTTAAAACTTTTTTTTTTGTCTAGGACTTTACTCGTTTCCTCAAAATTAAAAAAAAACACTTTTAATTTTTAATTCACCTTCCCGGGGGTGAATTAAAAAAAATTACAGTTGGTTTTTAGATTCTTTAAAGTAACTTATATCAAAAATTCAAGTTTTAACCTCAAATTCGTATTTCACGACCTATTTTCTTGGACTACAATACTTGAAAATATTATTTTTGTAGGAGACAGTACACAACACATGAGATCTGTTCGTTATTCAGTAATATTTTACACTATTTTACACTTTTTGGACCCACCTAGTCCTAAAATACACCTTCCATAAGGGCGATTAAGTAAAAAAACAATCAAATAATGTACACTATTTTTTAATAACAAGCAGACCTAGTAAACCAATATCTTTTTAACAAAAAATTCAGGCCAAAATACAAAAAATACGGCCACGAGCTTTTAAATTTTCCACCGAACCTAAATATTTCACCACCTCCAACCTGATTAATAAAAAATTCTAGTTATCTATTAACCAGCTCCCCTTCTGCAAATTTGAAACTCCCCGAAACGTCCCCTCCCCGCCCGCGCTGTAAATTATAGGCCAAGAATAAACCCCACTTTGCCCCTAAAGCCCCGTTCACAAAGATCAAAATCGTCTGACACTGCGGGCCTACATAATACATGTAGACACACTTCTGTGTTTACACAAATTAATAGTAATATTTTTTCCTTGGCGATGTTGCCACTTTTCGTAAATTTTATTTCGTCGCTTTAGAATAAGAGTAAGACAAAAAAGGTGAGTTTTGAGATATTCGGCTGTTGATATAGTCCAGTAAATGAAGGGACAAAGATGTAAATAAATCTGTACGATTTTCCCTTAGGTCTTCGGGGATGCTTTCGAGCGAAAAAAAGTTTACAACCTGGTCAGGTGGAAAGGGCTGAAAATGGCCCCTCGAGGCCCGAAAAATAGGTTTCCCGCTAATATCTGCCAAAATATGCAATTGGAAATTTTTTGGGCAAAAAAAAAAGATTTTGAAACTAAGCAAAATCTTAATTTTTTTTTTTGAAAATCGAAGTTTTGAAAAGGGACCCCAAACCCTTTCCCCCACAAGGTCACCAGCAAAGAATCATATTTAATTTTGGTTAAGGGTTTTTTATATGTAGTAGGTATTTATATATAAATATAATATATTAATTTAATTATTAAATAAATAATTATATCTCAAATATATATCGAATTTTTCTTGTTGAACTGTGCACTGCTACAAAAGGCCTATTGAAAAGTCCTGTTAGGTAGGCGAAACGCGTCTAGCGAGACAGTCACAGGGAAGAACAGAAAAATCAGGAATCTGCTTTTAACTGTCGTTAAACGGAGTTACATTTTTGTACATACCGTGACAGTAGAAATGTTTCCATTTTTCATCATTATATACCCACTCACGGTAAATATTGATGTCGATTTGTAAATATGATTTTAGTACGACGTCAAAGAGTGAGATTTAATATCTCACCGAAAGGCATTGATATATGTCTTTTTAAGTAGACCCTGTTTTTCTTTTGTTAACTGTGCACTCGCTACAGCCCTAGTTGAAAAGTCCTGTTAGGCAGGCGAAACGCGTCTAGGAGAGAGAGTCACAGGGAAACAGAAAAATCAGGATATCTGCTTTTAACTGTCGTTTAACGGAGTTACATTTTGTACATACCAGTGACAGTAAAATGTTTCCCATTTTTCATCATTATATACCCACTCCGGTAAATATTGATGTCGATTTGCTAAATATGATTTTAGTACGACGTCAAAGAGTGAGATTTTAATATCTCACCGAAAGGCATTGATATATGTCTTTTAAGTAGACCCTTGGTTTTTCTGTTGTTAACTGTGCACTCGCTACAGCCCTATTGAAAAGTCCTGTTAGGCAGGCGAAACGCGTCTAGGGAGAGAGTCACAGGGAAGAACAGAAAAATCAGGATATCTGCTTTTTAACTGTTGTTTAAACGGAGTTACATTATTGTACATACCGTGACAGTAGAAATGTTTCTATTTTTATATATATATATTTTATATATATATATATATATATATATATATATATATATATATATATATATATATATATATATATATATATTTAAATTTTTAAAAAAGCAAGTACATTTTAATGGTACTAGTACTTGTACTTGAAGTATTTTTTAAAAAAGCATAAACTTCAAGTACAAGTACCATTGTAGCTCTGATTAAGATGTAATATTTTTGTCAAAAAAAATTATGAATTTTACTAAAGAAGAAAATTAATAAAGATCACGGAATTCTTTTAGGCTTAAGTTTATTAAAAAAAATAAAGGCTTTATTACCAATAAATTTGTAAGTTTATTGGCAATAAATTTCCTATAGGTCTACAAAATAACTATAAATAAACCTGTGTAAATCCTTAATTTTAGATACAAACTTTTTATTGCTCAAAAGTATGGGTTATGTGAAGATTATCGACTAATGGTGTTCATAAATAAAGTAAAGTTTCCTTTTTTTTATGTTATTTTTCGTTTTAAGCCTGCTGAAGTTGTGGATATTTATTTTGTTTCTTTTTTATTTTTATTTTTCTAAAAGCATCATTTCAATAACTCTCTTTACAGTATATGACATTCGAGCAACTTAAAACTGAAGACAACTTAAAATAATTTCCTAAAGTTATGGTGTGTGTAACACGAAAACATAATAAAATGTCTTTGTAATTCTCTAAAGGATAATAATTTGTCTAAAAATTAGTTTTCTTTCTTTTTTGAGTTCAACGAATAAAACAAAATCTTGCTTGCATTTTAAATTTTAAGGAAAGGGAAATATATGCTAAAACCTATATTGTAATATACACACCATGGGTGGGCTACAAACTTGACAAATTCTCCGAAATTCCGGCAAACTGGCAACCGGCAGCCATTTGGGGACCTTTCCAAAACCCGGGGCATGCGTCAACGGCGGTCGATACGGAGAAGATCAAAGAGCGCGTGCGCCCGCGTAATTTAAATTTATTATCACTGGAGCTCACCACTTAAGCCCGGGAAAATGCTATTTGGGAAATTCCAAGAAAACGGTTTTTTTTTTACTAAAAAACTTTTTTTCCACAATTTATTCTGTTTTTTAATTAAACTTCTTTGAAAAACCCTTAAAAAATGCCCAAAAAAATTTATGCACGTGCCTGTTTCCACGTCGAAATTGTGATAAACTTTTTCTCGCTCGAAGGCATCCACGAAGACCTAAGAATTGCGCCACAAATGGAAATTGTACGGATTTATTTACAGGGTAAAAAATCCCACAATTTTAAATTAGTAACCGGAATTTTTCATACAGGATTTTTTTTTGAAAAAAATTTTTTTCGTAGCTTGCTGCTTAAAGAATTTTTTAAAATTCTTATAAAAATAAATCAAACTCCAGGAAGACTACAAGTAAAATTTTTATGTGTGGATCATTATTTGTTACATCAAATAAATTGGTATACCTTTGTAGAAAAAATCTTTTTTATTATATTTGACTCCAAAATTAGTAGAATCACCAATTTGATTACAAACGAAAAAAATTAACCAATACTTTTTTAGCAGTTTTATCGGTGTTTGGAGGAAGGGAGATAAGAAGGAGGTTTATATTTTTTATTTAATAGTTTTGGTTGAAAAATGGGTGTCTTCCCCCCCTGGCCAAAATAGTCATTAATAAGTTAGTTCGCTGTTCAGTATTGATCTTGGAATTCTATAAAAATAAAAAAGGGTTTTCGTGTTGAGTAAAAAAAAAATTTAAAATTTAAAAGACAGCTGGTATTAAATAATAGTTAATAATTTAACGGGGTTTTAATAAGTTCTTGTTGGGCTTTTCCGGAAAGTTTCTAGAAATGGGACCTTTTAGTCCTGGCCCCGGAGTATAGGGGGCTAAGTGTGCCCTTGACCCCCCCTTGAAAAAAAAAAAAGATAAATTTTTAAAACTAAAAATTTTTTTTTGATATTTTTTAAAAAAAAATTAGGGATTATAATTTTTTTTTTGTTTTAAAATTTTTAAAAAAATTACCCAGGGAAAAAAAAAGGTTCCAAAAAATTTAAAGTTTTTTCCCATTTTTTTTTTTTTGTTTTTTTTTTTTTTTCCAAAAATTTAAAAAAGCTTTTTTTTTTATTGGGCAATTTTAAAAAAAAAATTTTTATTTTTTGGAAGAAGGGGGGAACCCTTACAAAAAAAAAATTTTTTTTTTTTTTATTTAATTTTTTTTTTTTTTAAATTTTTTTTTTCAAAAAAAATTTTAAAAAAAAACCCCCCCTTTTTTAAAAAAAAAAATGCCCAAACCCCGGGGGAAAAAATATAATTTCAAAAACAAAAAAAAAAATACAAAAGGTTTTTTTTTTTTTGGGGTTTTTTTCCCTTTTTTTTTTTTAAAAATTTTAAAAAAATTTAAAAAATCAATTTTTTTTAATTTTTTTTTTTAAAATTTAGAATATCGGGGAAAAGGAATTGTGAGTTTTTTTTTTTTAAAGTGAAATGAATAATGGGGCTTGTGTATTACTGTGTGTTAAAAAAATATTTGACAATGTTCGTCTTGTTGATAAATAGAAAAATGACATCTATATATTCCAACAAACTAAAGGTTTATTATAATAATTTTGTACAAAATTGGATATAAAATTTTCCAGAAAAATATTACTTTAATAATGGGGATAAAGATGAACCCATGACCATGTAATAGGTTTGTTTATAAAAGTCAGTGTTATACTGGAAATAGGTTGTTTTAACGCAAAAATTTATAAATTCAAAAATAAAGTTTATGTTTAGTTTGGTTCTTTCACCAGTTTGTACATCATTTTTTTGATTTATTTCTAACAATATTTAATGTTTTATCGACAGGGACAGTTGTTATAGCTATTTATGTATCAAGGGCGTTACTGGGACTATAATGCCCTGAAGGTCGAAATAGCTCGAGGGCTAGATTTCGATGATGGGCATTATAGCCCAGAAAGCCCGTGGTGAAACAATGCTTTATGTTTTACCCAAAAAAAGTTTTTAAAGATTATTCGCAATAAAAAAAATAAGTTGCACCTGTACCTGTATACGGTAGATAATGACTGGTTTAAGTTTGACTTTGATGTTTCTGCGTTAGTCAGTTGGCTTTTTTTATTTAACGATTTGCTAAAAATGGAAGAAATTCCAAAAAATAAAGAAAAAAGGCCCCAAAAAAGCGACCGAAAATTTTTTGCCAGTTAAATCAAGGCAACAGTATGATCGGGAGTATGGCATAATAAGGCATAATTGGTTTTTGGGAAAGATGAACGCAATTCTTCAAATAACCGAAAACGTTTTAATGGCATATTTCCAGGAACGGGAAGTTATTGATTTTATTTTAATACATATGTTTAACAAACTTTATTTTTTTTAGTCGGAAAATACGCCCGAACTCTCTCGGGACCAAGTTTTCCCAAACCTAAGGCTACGTTGATGGTTAGAAAATAAGACATTTCGAAAACCATCGTCTCATATCTTTTTTAAAATTTAAAGTCGAAAGGATACGCCCCGAAGAAGTCTAAAGTTTTGGAAGGAGAACAAATATTAAAATTTATTAAGAAGGCTCCTGATGAATCTACTTGGTACACAAAGTCTATTAGTAAGGGGTTTTTTTTGGAGGTTTAAGACGAGATGAGTTGGTCAAAATGACCATTGATGACATTGAAGATAGAGGAACAGTCTTGGTTAAAAAGGTACCAGAAACTAAAACTTCAATTTAAAAAAGTTTTACTATCATTGAAGAAGATTTGGGCGCTTTAAATTTAAAAAAAAAGTACACAACATTAAGACCAGCTGGAATAAAGGAGGAAGATTCTTTCTTACCTATAAAAAGGGGTCGATGACATAAAACCCCATTAAAAAAAATACCATGGAAGCGTCCCAACATTGATCGCAAAATTTTTAAAACGGGATAATGCAGAAGCTTACACCGGCCACTGTTTCGCCGCAATCGTCAACTTTCTTGTTGAGGGGGGGTTTTCTTTTGAAACGAAAAACAAATGGGAAATGGAAAAGCTCTTCAGTAGTGAAGGGTATATAGAAGAAAGTATTTCATACAAAAACAAAGTAGCCAAAATGATTGCCAATTCAGTTAATTCCGAGGGTTTAAATTTCCCTATCGACTATTGAAAATTCTTTTAAAGGACTGTTCTTTATACAAAATAGCGTTAGTGCTACCACCGCTGCTACCATCACAAAAACACCACCATTCTATAGGGGGTCAGCCAATTTCCCCAATTTTAAAATTGTAATTTTTTTTTTGGGAAAAAAAGTTTTAATTTTTTTGTATTGTTTAAAGAAAAAATATTTTTTGTATAAACTTGATCTTTATTGTGAGAGAAATAAAATTGGGTAAGCAATAAAATTTCCATATTAAAAAATTAATTTAACGGGGAATCAAATGCCCCTTATAATGCCCTAGGGTTATAGCAGGTATTATTGCCATCATAACATATTCCATTTCTAAGGTATTATAGATCAATAATAGATAGGTAAAACATAAATAAACTAACAACATCAAAATTACCAGGATGTTATTTTGCTCTATGTCAATGTGTGTAAATTTTTCTAAAAAATGTTAGGAATTTCTAATGTATGAGTTAGTATTGTTTATTAAAGGATCTACTAATAAAATAGAAAGAAAACATTTTGTAAGGAACAACATTGTGGACAGAATTTGGTATTAATAATAATAAATAATAATAATAATAATAAAGACACAATTTATATTTTAAATAATTTATAAAAATCAACGAATAATATTTTACACTATATTAAAGAAAATTTAAATTAGTAGTTGTATCTAATAACCAACTTTTAATATGTTTTATAAAGGGTAAATAATCTAATTAATTTTATTGATTTTGGCAAAATATCATACAATTACACATATAAACCTGAATACTGAAAGTGTTTTTGACCCATTGATTTAATAATTTTATTTTTCGTTGTAATATATTATTAATACTTCCCCAACCTAATATTTTATAATTTAAATGAGTTTGTATTAAAGCAGAGTACATTTTTTCTAATTGATTAATATCTAATATAGTTTTTAAAAATTTAAATTTTGGTAATTTTCCTTTCAATTTTTTAACAATATATTTAATTTGTAACTACCATTTTAAATTAGCATCGATTATTACTCCTAAATATTTTATGCTCTTCGCCTTATAAATCTTTATATGTTAATATGTTTATTTATTAACTTTTTGATATTTTTTTGTCTGTTTTAAAATATGCAATTATCCCTTTATAATAATTTGTCTGATAAGAAGTCAGAATATAAGTGAAAACCCTGTACTCCTGCCCTCTCTTTTTGGAAGTTCGAGCTTTTCGAGAACAACATTATTTTCTTGGGGAAGTTTAAATTTATGCAATAATTCTTACGAACCGGCTGGCAGGCATTCAGCTGCACAAAACTTTAAAAATTGGACATGTCGGAAGATCTATAAGTCTCTTGGCAAGCCGAGGACCGGGAACATATTGCACTGACTTGTTCCAACTCTGAATTACGAAAACAGTATATGTGTTTTTCTGTGCCGGCGATATTTTCGATTGATTCATTATCTAAAGACATTTTTGGATTTTTTTAGATATATTTAAAAAAATGTAAAATGTTCACCGTATA
>JAHBCN010003372.1:76127-96539 GCA_019359885.1 Listronotus oregonensis | reverse complement strand
GCAGGGGCGGCCCTAGCATAACTTTTAGGTGGTGCGAGATTTCATGGGAGCGCCCCTCCTCTCCTAACAAAAAACCGGCCTAGTGCGAGTCAGACTCCCGCACGAAGGGTTCTTTACCATTATCTACGAAAACGGCAAAAATCAGTTTTTTTTGTATGGGAGTCTCCCTTAAATATATGTTTTATTTTAATTAAACTATAAAGTGAATAAATAGTCAAATATTCTGTGATTATTTCAAGCGTCTATCTATTGCCGTTATCAATGTCGAGCAAAAACGGTCAAAAAAATCACGTTTGTTGTACGGGAGCTCCCTTAAATATTTATTTTATTCTGTTTTTTAGTATTTGTTGTTATAGCGGCAACAGAAATACATCATCTGTGTAACTATCACGGTCATGAGATACAGCCTGGTCACAGACGGACGGACGGACAGACGGACGGACGAAGAGCGAATATTAGGGTCCCGTTTTACCCTTTGGGTATGGAACCCTAAAAAAGAGCTTTTATATGTAGCTATGATTAGGTAACTTTACACAGACTCCAAAAAAAGAACGTACTTATTTTTACATAGGTACGTTATTTGTTAAGTGTCTATTTTGTTGGATGGGAAATAAATAATAAAAGCAAAAAAATATTTTTGTTAGTGTTTTATTTAAGTAAAACGGCGGCGGCGGGGTTAAATTTTTCCTATCTAATAAAAATACTAGATTAATACTTTTCTAGCTTTTGCGCTTGCAAATTTTTTTATTAGATCGGAATAATTTAACCCCTGGGCAATATCATTTTCAATTGATAATAATGCAAGATCCGATAGTCTTTCTTGAGACATAGTGGAACGTAAGTACGTTTTAATTAATTTTAACTTACTGAAGCTTCGTTCTCCTTTAGCGACAGTTACAGGGATGGTCAGCAAAATCCGAAGCGCTGTCCACACATTCGGGAATATATCCTGCCAATCATTTTGTTTAATAAGTTGAAGAACTTTTAGTGGCTCTGCTGCTTCAAGGTTTTTTAATAATGGGTTTAGGCTTAAAAGTTCTTCAACCAATTCGCGACTAGAAACGTCACATTTTTCCCCATCGGTTAAAATGATTTGCAAATCTGCACAAGCCTTTTCTAATAAAGACTTATCAGAAATTAATTTGATATTATACAAAAAAGACCATGTATTATTGAATTTAGATAATTGTCCAAACCGAGTCACCAGTGCATTTTCAATAGTATCTATCATAGGGTAAAAGACGTTAATTTTAAATAGCGAATACTGCAATCGACGAATCGGTATCGACACGACACACATTGGATGACCGCGATGCTCGAAATATAATATACCTATCATTATTATGTAAAATAATATGTGAAGGAAAACGGTGATTTAAGCTGATATGATATTTATATATAGGTAATATTGTTTGGACGTGGCGGGCACCGCCAAGTCAAAGAGAACATACAAACGTGCCGCTCGACCGATACCGACAAAGGTTGCCGCTTTTTTTGCGAATTTTATCGTATTTTTTCTTTTGGCTTCTGTCAGAAATATTAAAATAAATTAGGTCAACACATCATATAAAATAAAAGCTTCTATTTTTAGTTTATCTGTGCTGTTTTCCTCGTAAACAAATAAGGGAGCGTGTATATTTATACTTTTTGTGTGAATTTTATTGAATTTAGTTAAGTCACTGCAGTGATTCAAATCACTGTTTAAAATCACGGTGATTTAGAAATCACTGTCCCTTTTCCCCGGTTTGAAAAATCACCGTATTTCCAACATAATGATTATGAAGAAAAGAAATTTCACCCTCCCCGCGGGGCGCTCGTTGCGTCGGGGCAATTTGCGCACACGATTTTTCTCAGTGGTCGAGCTTTTTCGGCGCCCCCATTACGGCGCCAAGTGCGGTCCACCGCTCGCACCGCCCTAGGGCCCCCCTGACCATATGCTATATATATATATATATATATATATTATATATATATATATATATATATATATATATAAAACCAATAAATTATATATTATGTTGTATTTTCTTGGGTTAGGTTTTTGGTGATCAAAACAACTATTTATTAACGTTTCACCCATCGTGGTGGGCTTTATCAAAAGATGACTTTATTTTATCATATCCTAAAAATAATTAAAATGTTTTTAAAATATTAACGGGAAAAATTATATACAATAATTATGGTAATAAATTGAGAAAAATCATACAGTTAAGAATAAAATTTAAAATTAAATATATTTTAACAGTTTTACGGTATAAAATTTTATTTTGTACATACCTTCAGAATCGAACAACACATATTTACTAACTGACGTACTGAAACTGTTTAGCCTTTCAAGCACTCAACATACCACCCATTAGGGGCCCTTAGGTTAGATAAGAGTTGTTATGGGTTTGTTTTTTATTTTTAATTTTTAAACACTTCTTTGGCATGGTCAATCAAGCATCTGAGATAAGTGATTTTGTTTATGATAGTGTAGACTCAAGTGTTTTTTCGTTAAAACGAAAAACACTTCGGTAAAAATATGAAAGTCGCCACACCAATTTTATTTTGTTACTTGTACTCATTGTTTATTTGCATGTTTGTGACTTCCACCTCTTTAAATAAACCAAATTATTTTGGCACAAATATAATATGAGAGTTTCGCACTGCACTTCGAGATTTGCATTTCCACCAACAAAACTATGTGTGGTTAATTACATAAATATGAACCCTAATATAGATACAATCGAATATTTGTATTTATATAGACAAAAAGTCTATTTTAATTTTAATTTATTTCTTATAATTTATATGAAAGCAGTATAAAATAACACAGTTTAATTCTTGTGTGGTGCAACCAATCTAAATTTTTTACTAGTGCGACGTCTTTTATATTAGTCTACAAGAAATCACACCGAATTAAAATATTAAAATAAAAACCATATATACCAAAGAAAATTGAATTATTTATTGCATTCTTATTTGGTATATTCTATATTACTTTAAGCTCTTTAACCAAGGCTTTGCGGACCCATATTTGTAGAGACTTTTTTGTTTATTTGTTGACCCTGACTACGTACCTAATATTGTTGACATTTTCCTCATAAGTCACTCTGTATTTTTATATATATATATATATATATATATATATATATATATATATATATATATATATATATATATATATATATATATATATATATATATATATATATATATACATGACAAATTCCATAAAAATTCCTTTTAACTGAACCCCAAAATTGCAAAATTGCTTTTAACACTTACGTGCCCAAATATTTTTTTTTCATCAAGTAGGACCTCTAACAAGATGTTTCCATGCGTGAACCAAAAAGAAATATAAAAGGGTATTTTTTTATCCACTAAATATTTTTTTTTGCAAAGGATATTTTCGCTGGTTCGTCACACCTTAGCTAAGTACGCTAAAAATAAAGATTCCGTAAATGTTTAACAGGCAAAATTGGTACCAATAGTTTTATAAAAATCTCTATAATACAGTTTATTCAGTTAACTAGCTCAAATCGGGTTGTTTTAGATGGTTAAGGAAGTTATTGGTCCGACCAAAGCGTCGTTTTAATGCCATTTACGCAATCTGGCCCGAATTTCGAGTAAAATCGACCTTTGTAGGTGAGGCACAACTACTGTAGGGGTATCAATGACTTCCTTATGGTTCTTACTATACAACCCAGCTCTTTACTAAGCCCAGCGAAGCGCATTCAAAAATCTATAAGCGGTTATTTAGGTCAAAAATAACCGTTTTTTATGATTTGGTTCGAATTTCGAGTGAAATCGATCTTTGTAGGTGAGGCACACCTACTATTTCGGTACCAATGGCTTCCTTGTAGTTCCTGCCATGCACCTCGATGCTTTACTAAGTCCAGCAAAGTGCGTTCAAAAATCTACAAGGGGTTATTTAGCCCGAAATTAGTAGTTTTTTCACGATTTGGACCAAATTTCGAGCATAATAGACCTTTTTAGGTGAGGCACATCTACTATTTCGGTACCAATGGCTTTCCTGAAATCCCTAGTATGCACTCCGACGTTTTACTAAGCCCAGCGAGGCACGTTCAAAAAGCTATAAGCGGTTATTTTGCCCGTAAATAGCCGTTTTGATTGGTCATATTTCAGTGAAATTGACCTTTGTGAGTAAGGCACACCTACAATATCGGTACCAATAGCTTCCTTATAGTCCCTACCATGCAACCCGACTCTTTACTAGTCCCAGCGAAGCGCGTTCAAATTCTAATAAGCATTTATTTAGCCCGTAAATAGACGTTTTTTTCACGATTTGGTCCATATTTCCAGTGAAAATGACCTTTGTGGGTAAGGCACACCTACAATATCGGTACCAATAGCTTCCTTATAGTCCCTAACATGCGACCAGGCTCTTTTCTAGGCCCATCGAAGCGCGTTCAAAATCCTATAACCAATTATTTAGCCCGTAAATAGCCATTTTTTCACGACTTGGTCCATATTTCGAGTGAAATTGACCTTTGTTGGTGAGGCACACCTACAATATCGGTACCAATAGCTTCCTTATAGTCCCTACCATGCGACCCGACTCTTTACTAGGCCCAGCAAGGCGCGTTCAAAAGTATAGCCCCAAATTTTTTAGTCCGAATAGTTTTTCCGGTGCTCCAAATTTAAAAAAGCAATTTCTAGGTAAGGCATATCCACAATTTCAGTACCAATGGCTTCCTTATAGTCCCTACCATGCACCTTTTACTAAACTCAGCGAAAACGCGTTAAAAAGTTATAAGCGGTTATTCACCGAAAAAAAGCCTTTTATTTCGGTTTTTCACGATTTTGTCCAAATATCAAATGAAATCAACCTGTTTAGCTTATTAACGCGCTTCGCTGGGCTAATAAAAAAGTCGGTCCAAAGGTAGGGACTAAGGGCTATTGATATTGTAGTGTGCTCACCCAAAGGTCAATTTCACTCGAAATATGGACCAAATCGTGAAAAAACGGCTATTTACGGGCTAAATAACCGCTTATAGCTTTTTAGACGATGCCTCCTTTTGGCATAAAAGTCGGTACAAGTACATCTCCATAATTGCTGAGCTAGACAATAGACACCTCATACTTTATTAGATAAGAATATGTTATAAATATAAGTGAATTGTATTGTTTAAACACTTCTGTTTTAATTCTGTTGTTGAAAGTCGAATTTCTGTCAAAATCAAAAATTGTTATATTTTCGAGGAAAGTTGAAAATAAAGTTATTTTCCAGAGTAATAAAAAAGTGTTTTTTAAAAACTCTGTCTCCTCGGCCCGACATATAACTGGCGCAGTCTGAGAGAATTTTGAGACGTACTAAGTTCTTTTGTGCGGTTTCTTTCAAGAATTTACTCAAAAAAGTGAACCTTCGTGAAAATCGGTGAAGTGAAGTGATCTTCGCAAAAGTCTACAAAGTGTGAAGCTTGGAGTAAGAGAGTACCGATCTAAGGTGGCTACAGGCATCAACACGGGACAAGAATTCATCGCCGATCGATCCATCGACGAAATTCAACCCAGCAATAGAAAAACAGGAGTCCTGGAGATTCAACCGAGGGCATATCGATTGGATTCCAGCCAAGGGTTTGGACAAGCATCGCTGAACCTGAGGAACCTGGGAAGGACAAACATCGCCTAACCAGCTAGTTTAAGAAAAATCAAGAAAAATCAAGAAACATCTCAAATGAACGTTTTTCTTCTAGTTTTATTGTAAGTTAAGCATTTTATTTTACAATATTTGCACAAACAATACAGCTTCATAACTTTAAGTAAGTTGTTTTTGCAAATACCTTCTATTATTATTTTAAGTGTATATTTTATATTTTTTCTGAATTTATAAGGTTGAAATAATTTTTGTTTCAAAATTGATCTAATTAACGAGTTTAATTTAGACAACCTTATTGATTCATTAAACACATTATCTATTGAACAGGCCGTAATGCCAGAAGTAAATTATCAACTTTTAAGATACCAATCAGACAATGTTCCACATTTTGATGGAAATCCAAAATTATTACATCGCTTTATAACAGCAGTTGAAAATTTGCTAGTGGCTTTCCAAGACAGAACAAATGCAGCAAACCCATTAATATTTGTTTATTCGATACAATATTAAGTAAATTAACTGGAAGAGCTGCGGAATTAATAGTTTCTAGAACAGAATTAAACAGTTGGGCACTTATTAAAGAAGTGTTAGTTTTAACTTTCTCAGATCAGAGATCAATTGATTGTCTGATACAAGATCTATTAAATTTAAAACCACTTAAAAATGAACCTCCTTTAATTTTGGAATGAGAATCCAAGATTCTAGAAGTTTACTTTTGCAAAATTAAATGCAACTAACGAGCCGCATGCTTCAAAACTAGTCAAAATAAAACATTACGAAGAATTTGCATTAAAAACTTTTATAAATGGCCTTCCATATAATTTACAGTTAATAGTAAGACTTAAATCACCAGATACTTTAGAAAAAGCTATGTCATGTGTAAGAGAGGAAGAAAATTTTGTTTATTTTAAAAATAACGCTCAAGGCTCTAATATTAGACCACCGATACCAAATATTAAAAAGCAAAACCAAATTTTAATTTTTCGCAAAATAGGCACATATATAGTCCAATAACTTATAACCCTTATAGACAATTTAATAATACACCTAATTTTACACCACAAAATCATAATTTTGTAAGACCTTTGCAAATTTACCCCAAAATAATTTTCCGCAACAAAACCCTTTCTTTAATCAGCAACGACCAAATTATTTCAATAATACGCCAAATTTTTCAAATGCATTAAATCAACCAAACTTTTCTGCTAATAGATTTCCTTCTAATCAAAATTTTAGACCGGCTTTTAATAATAATTTTGGGCAAATGTCACGTAGAACTAATTTACCAAAACCAGAACCTATGGATACAAGTTCGGGCAATACAGTTTTAAATAACTCTCTAAGTCAAGCTCAAAAGAAAAAATTTATATCTCAAGAACTTTATAATCAAGAAGTTCTTAGCCAAAATGAACAATTAGAAACTCCCTTAAATGAAAATTACAACCCTTCTTTTGAAAATTTTGATAATACTAACGACTATTCCGAATATTCATTAGAATATGAAAACCCTTATGTAGCATATGATCAAACCTATGAATATGACCCAAATGTAGGTTATTCAGCTAACCTAAACTCAAATGTAGGTTATTCAGCTAACCTAAACCCAACATGAGTTATTCAGCTAACCTAGACGACCCCAATATACCAAATAACTTATCGAACAGGAAAATTTTACACTAAACGAGCCAGAAACTGAATATAACATAATTTATTTAAACAGTAATAATAACCAATTACCTTTTATTTTTATTCCCGAATTAAACGCTAAATTTTTATTAGACACAGGAAGTACAAGAAGTTTTATTAAACCTGAAATAGCTTATCAAAATTTTCCAAATTTAATACAGTCAGAATTATTTCAAGTTCAAACTGCTCACGCAACATCTTTTCATAACGAAGTAGCTTCTTTACCAATATTTCCAACTTTTTGCACACCTGGTATACACAAATTTTATTTATTTAATTTTTCAAATAAATTTGACGGACTAATCGGCTTAGATCTTATAAAACAATTAAATGCAAGTCTAGATTTTAATGATTCTATGTTAAAGTTGCCTAAAACCCAAATCCCGATTTGTCAGGAATTTGACAAAAAATTTACCCTAATTCTATTAAAAATAATTTTACATATATTATCCCTCCAAGAACTATTCAAAAATAAAAATTCCAGTAAATTTATCAAATGGATTTGGCATTCTTCCTTATCAAAATTTAGATAGCATCGAAATTCCAGAATGTTTAGTAAAAATAGAAAATAATTTAACTTTTACCACAGCACTAAATCCAAAAGAAAATCCAATCAAAATTACTTTTACAGATTATTTTGAAGTTGAACCCTTAATGTAAACGAAATGAACTTTATTGACTACCCCGTATATCAAGAAAAAATAATTGATCGCGACTTAGATAATAAACTAAAAGCTAATCTTAAAAATTTAAGACTCGACCATTGCAATCGGAAGAAAAAGAACAGATACGTAAATTATGTTTCGAATATAGAGACATCTTTCATTCCGAAGACGTACCCTTAACTTTTAGTAATTCCATAAAACATGAAATTAAAATGACTAACGAGACACCTATCTACACAAAATCATATCGCTATCCGGAAGTACATAAGAAAGAAGTTAACGATCAAATTTCCAAACTTTTATCTCAAAATATCATTAGGGACTCAAATTCACCTTGGTCATCACCCATTTGGATTGTACCAAAAAGCTAGACCAATCAGGCAAACAAAAATGGCGCATGTGCATTGACTTTCGCAATATAAATAAAAACACGATCGATGATAAATTTCCTTACCGAATATTACGGAAATT
This sequence comes from Listronotus oregonensis, assembly GCA_019359885.1. Taxonomy (NCBI): domain Eukaryota; kingdom Metazoa; phylum Arthropoda; class Insecta; order Coleoptera; family Curculionidae; genus Listronotus; species Listronotus oregonensis. The sequence goes on along the minus strand of JAHBCN010003372.1, from coordinate 88,112 downwards.
CTAGATAAGTTAGGCAAAGCTCAATATTTCACAACTCTAGATTTGGCCAACGGATTTTATCAAATTCAAATGAAAGAGGAAGATATTCCCAAAACAGCTTTTACCACAGATAGAGGGCACTATGAATTTCTTAGAATGCCCTTCGGGTTAAAAAATGCTCCTGCAACCTTTCAACGAGTAATGAATAACATTTTACGTGGATTACAGAACGAAATTTGTTTTGTGTATCTCGATGACGTTATAGTTTTCAGCACAAGTTTACAGGAACATATCGAAAAATTAAGAAAAGTTTTTGGTAGATTACGAGACTCCAATTTTAAAATTCAACTCGATAAATCGGAATTTTTAAAAAAAGAAGTTCAATATCTAGGTCATGTCGTAAGTAACGAAGGTGTTCGACCTAATCCCGACAAAAAAGGTAGCCAAAATTTAAACGCTGACGCTCTATCTCGCATACAAATAAATATTTATGAAAACGAATCGGTAATTAATAACCCCGGTGATTCAAATTTTGAAATTCTAGAATATTTACGAGACCTTGCTGAAAATCCAATTCAAGACAAAGACAATGAAAAAGACGATAAAACAAACAATAGCGATTCATTAGCAAAGCCAGGATGTAGTAAGCAAAAAATTAATATTATCTCTGACATCCAAATAACCCCAGAGAAGACCTCTGACTCTACAGTTCATAGTAATCAGGCTGATTCAGGCAATGCAAACCTAAATATTTTAGACGAAATAATAAACAATAAAGCATTACAATACTTAATTAAAAATCACCTTACCCTGACATAAAATTAAAAACAGAAAATTTGAAAAAAATACAATTAATCACGTAGACCTGCCAGAAAACCCAGAAATAATAAAAAACTTTATTAAAGAATACATGAATACTGAAAAACATGTTATTGTATTTTCATAGTAAAGAACTAGTCAGTATATTCACAAACGTCTATAATAAATATTTTACAAACCCCAAAATTCTTTTATGCACCAAATTAGTTAACAATATAAGCGAACAGGAAGAAAAAATTATGCTAATTAAACACCAACATGAAAGTAAAACAAATCATAGAGGTATAACGGAAACTTATGAACGGTTAAAATTATTATATTATTGGCCAAAAATGAAAAATGACATAAATCGATACATTAATGACTGTACTATATGTCAAACTGCAAAATATAGTAGACTAAAATCTTATATTCCTCTTACAAAAACAGACACCCCCTGTAAACCGTTTCAAATGATACACATGGATACATTTACCTTTGAAACTCAAAATTTCTTAACTATATTTGACAAATTTTCAAAATTTGGACAGGCCTACCCTTACGATAAAAATGCAAAATCGGTTTGTGACAAATTAATAAATTTCTTCTCATTTTATGGTTGCCCAGAAACAATTACGTGTGACAATGCAGGCGAATTTAATAGTGAACTTCTAAAAGAATTACTCAAGGCTCAAAAAATAAATATTCATTTTACCACCCCAAGACATCACGAATCTAACTCCCCTGTTGAACGTTTCCACTCTACATTAATTGAACATCTAAGAATTCTTAAACAAAAAGATAAAAATAAATCTGTAAATGAATTAATGCCATATGCAATAATCGCATACAATAGTACTGTTCATAGCGTTACAAAGTATACGCCACATGAACTTGTCCTAGGTCACACAAATTCTAGGGATCCGCTAAATCTTATCCCCACAACATTCTACTCCGATTATGTAACTTCTCATAAAGATAAACTTGACTCTGTTTATGAAAACGTAAAAAATAAAACCGAAACAAGTAAAGAAAGAGTTTTAGCAAAAACAAATACCAAAGGCAACGAACCTTTCGAATTTAAATTAAATCAAAAAGTTTATAAGAAAACATTTCAAAGAAATAAAAATAAACCTAAATTTTCAGGCCCTTACGAAATTATTGAAATACTTGAACATAATCGAGTAAAAATTAAAAACCTTAAAATACCAGATAAAACCGAAATTATTCATACAAAAGAATTGAAAAAGCCCCTTGTTACAGATGGCCCTTCGTCCTCGTCCAAGGAAACGACTCAAGATACCACGACTTAAATAATTACCCCGGTATACTACCCTACAAAATTGGTACTGCCCAAAGGTTAATAAATCATTGGACTTTTATACAAATATTTGACCTAAATAACTTAATTCAAGAATTTTCAGATATCAATTATAAGTATGACTCTCTTAGAGCTAATCTTAACAAATTTGATAAATATAAAATAGAATTTCACAACTCGTTTACTCTAGCTGATAACTTAAAACAAAAAATATCTAATCAAATATCACAAATTCTTCCAATGAAACCTCGTAAAAAACGTGCCTTGATTAATGCCTTAGGTAGCATAATTAAGACAATTACAGGTAACTTAGATCAAAACGACGCTGAACATATTGATCAAAATATCAATTTGTTAAAACAAAACCAACATAACATGAAATTCAGTTTAGACAAACAAATGACACTCTTAAGTACCTCTATTAATAAGTTCAAAGAAACTGTCAAAAATGTGTCTCATAATCAAGTAATATTAGAGTCACGTGTTAATCAAATAATAGAAACTGTAAACTCTGTAAAAATTGAGGAAACCAATCTTTTTGAATTTTTTAGAATCCACATGGTATTTTCTCAAATAACAATGTTTTATCAAGGTATTTACGATATTCTAGAAAATATTGAAAATGCTATTACTTTTGCTAAATTGAATTCTTTTCACAGTAGCATAATACCTTCTAATATGCTTTTAAACGAATTACAGTCAATTAATAAAAATTTAACTCTACAGAAACTTCCATTTGAACCAGTTTTAGAAAATTTCCAACAGTTAGAAAACTCACTGGAATTAAAAAGCTACATTAAAGACAAGCAAGTATATTTTCTAATAGAGATACCTTTAGTAGAAAAAGAAAATTATGAAATTTTCCAACTCTTTTCATTACCAGTAAAACATAAAAATCATTATAAAATAATAATACCAACTTTTGAATATTTATTGATTAATAACAAAAATTTTGGTTACTCAAATCAACCTTGTAAACGTGTATCTTATAAAGATTACCTGTGTAAAAACATACATTACGAAAACTCTTTCAATAACACTCCTTGTGAAGTGCAACTTTTAAGGTATCAGCATAAAACTTATGATTGTAATACTGTACTAATTGATATCGATAAAATGCAACTTCAAAATATTGACGATAATAAATGGATTTTAGTCTCAAAAAATGACCTAGTAGGGGTTGAGACTTGTGGAAACCAGCAAAATAGTATTTTATTTAATGGAACTTACTTATTAGAAATAAATTCACTATGTAACCTAAAATTAGGCGATATAACTATTAGTGCCTATAAAAACTCTAAGTTGCTCTATCAAAACATCCCTTTGCCGGATATTGATATAACCGAAAAAATCAAACTTTGTATAAAAAAGTAAAACTGGTCAATTTAAAAAATATTAATTTTGATAAATTAAATGATTTACAAAAAGAAATTAATATACAAAAACAAGAAAACTCAAAATTGTTAACCAAACAAATATATTTTAATAAAACAAGTTTTTGGACAGTTTTACTTTACATAATTGTAACAATAGTTTTAATTAGATTAATATTTAAATATTTATGGCCTTTATTATTGTAAAACTTAAAAAGAAAAGAAAGTTACTGATAATACAATTATTATTTAGGCCATACAAACTTTAAAAAGTTTATATGCCCTTCTAAGGGTGGAGGAGTTACATCTCCATAATTGCTGAGCTAGACAATAGACACCTCATACTTTATTAGATAAGAATATGTTATAAATATAAGTGAATTGTATTGTTTTAAACACTTCTGTTTTAATTCTGTTGTTGAAAGTCGAATTTCTGTCAAAATCAAAAATTGTTATATTTTCGAGGAAAGTTGAAAATAAAGTTATTTTCCAGAGTAATTAAAAAGTGTTTTTTAAAAACTCTGTCTCCTCGGCCCGACATATAACTTGCATATTAGGGATTACAGGGAAGCCATTGGTACCGAAATAGTAGATGTGCCTCACCTAAAAAGGTCGATTATACTCGAAATTTGGTCTAAATCGTGAAAAAACGGCTATTTTTGGGCTAAATAACCGCTTATAGCTTTTTGAACGCGCTTGGCTGGGCTTAGTAAAGAGTCGGAGTGTATACTAGGGATTACAGGGAAGCCATTGGTATCGAATTAGTAGATGTGCCTCACCTAAAAAGGTCGATTATACTCGAAATTGGTTCCAAATCGTAAAAAAAACGACTATTTTCGGGCTAAATAACCCCATGTAGCTTCTTGAACGCACTTTGCTGGACTTAGTAAAGCTTAGGGGTGTATGGTACGGACTACAAGGAAGCCATTGGTACCGAAATAGTAGGTGTGCCTCACCTACAAAGGTCGATTTCACTCGAAATTCGGACCAAATCGTGAAAAAGCGGCTATTTTTGGTCTAAATAACCGCTTATAGTTTTTAAAACGCGCTTCGCTGGGCTTAGTAAAGAGCTGGGTTGCATATTAGGTACCATAAGAAAGCTATTGGTACCCCTATAGTAGGTGTCCCTCACCTACAAAGGTCGATTTTACTCGAAATTCGGGTCAGATTGCGTAAATGGCATTAAAACGACGCTTTGGCCGGCCGGACGAATAACCTCCCAAACCATCTAAAACAACCTGATTTGAGCTAGTTAAGTAATTAAGCTGTATTCTAGAGATCTTTACAAAACAATTGGTACCAATTTTGCCTGTTAAACATTTACGGAATCTTTATTTTTAGCGTACTTAGCTAAGGTGTGACGAACCAGCGAAAATATCCTTTGCAAAAAAAAATATTTATTGGATAAAAAATGCCCTTTTATATTTTTTTTGGTTTGCACATGAAAAAATCTTGTTAGAGGTTCTACTTGATAAAAAAAATATTTGGGCAGGTATGTGTTGAAAAAAGTAATTTTGCAATTTCGGGGTTCAGTTTAGGTGCGAATTTTTATGGAATTTTAATATATATATATATATATATATATATATATATATATATATATATATATATATATATATATTATATATATATATATATATATATATATATATATATATATATATATATATATATATATATATATATATATATATATATATATATATATATATATATATATTTTGGTTCGCCACATGATCGGGGTCATACCTCGCGGGTACCCGTCACCCAAACCCAACATTCCTGAACGTGCATCCGTGGAACCAAGATCTCGCGACTTGTACCTCGAACTCCGGGACTTCCCCTGGCCCGTCGAATGGTCCGCCAGCACCCGCTGGTGACTCTGCCGATGGCTTCGGGTTTCGTCGTTTTGTTCGAGATCCAAGTACGCGAGCTCCACCTCGGATCCTGGGGGAGGCCGCGGAGGGATTGGCAACTTCCTGATGATGATGGAATATCGCGAACAGGCGTCGGGCAATGGCCAGTGTCTCCACTCTTAGGAGTGGTGTCGCTGGCAGGTGCTCCTGATGAGTCCAAGAGGACGAAACGCTCGCATTCGGTCAATGATTGGTGGAAGAGGAGAACGAACAGAAGTTTGGCACTGCGGGGAGCGGACAAGATCCATTAACCCCACGACCCGGTTGCAAGTCCGAGGTGTGCCAGACTACTATAGACGACGTGATCCCCCAGCGAGTGGGGTGACCTGACGCTCCAGTACACGGATAGTAATATAGCAACCGCTGCGGTTGACGTGTACTGGGTCTGTCTGTTCTTCTCTTCCAAGATTATCGATTCCACGACTCTCTTAAAAAGAATTGAGAGTGTGTGCGCGTTCCGTTATCTTGGTCCTCAGTTCGCTTGGCCTTTGACGACGTTGACGATGTCTTATGACATATATATATATATATATATATATATATATATATATATATATATATATATATATATATATATATATATATATATATATATATATATATATATATATATATATATATATATATATATATATATATATATATAGTATTAAGTATATTAAGTATATTCTTTATAAATTGCTTTTTATTTGATTTCAATAATAAATTAAAACGTTCCAGTGGGTTTTTGAAAACAAAATCTCGATTTTTTTATGTATGTTAAAACTTTGTTATCAATTACACTAATAATAAATGCGAAATATTAAAAAAAAGGTATACACACTACCAGCGTGTATTATGGTAATACATTTTCCTTTATTTGAAGGTGCTTTCTTTTCAGTTTTGACTGGAATCAACCCATCCTTTGATACGGGCGTGTGTATCGAACCATGTTTCATCAGTAAATTTGGGTCTGTTTTCTAACCTTTATCTTTTAATTTCTTAAGGTAATTAAATTCCAAGTGCGTAATCTGTGCGATTCCATTACTTTGTCTTTTGTCTATTTTGCGGTATTTAATTCCCATTTTACAAACAACTCTATGGAGGGTGGAACGGCTAATATTTATATTGGTTTCGTCTTCGTCTAGTTCTTTTTCAGTTTATCCAAGGAAGGAATAACTCCGCTTTCATAAAGACAATATTTTTCCTTCTTATTAGGTCCTGATCACTACGTCTATACGGTGAGATTGAAAATCACTACGTTTTTTTTTCTTTGTTTAATTCTTCACTAATAATAATATCCCTTATCGATGATATTGGGTTTTTGTAAGTAGACCGGTTTCTTTTAAAGTTTCTTGTTTAATTAGACCTCTACTGATTAAAGTTTCATACACATTTTTCACAACTTGTTTTGCATCTAATGACAAATGATTTCGACGCGACAGAGTTATATTCTTGTAAAACAACTTTTTCGAAACGCACTGTAAAAACGGCTATTCAACACTGACACTAAACGTGCAAAAAAATTAATACCCCAATGGTTAATACTTAAAAATACCTGGCCCACCCCTGCCCTTATGAAAAAATGGGTTTACCCAATAACAATAGGTAAAAAAATTTGTTAAAGTTTTATTTATGGTCCTTTAAAAATAACGATATCTTTGAAAACTTAACTTTATTTTTAAAAATATAACAGTATGTCAATTTATTATTTGATCATTTTAAATTATTGAAAGAAATTATTTTACTGCTGTGATTTGTAAGGGTTACTCAAAAATTTTTTTACCGAACTTTATTTATTAGATTGATACATTAACATTATTAGGTATTAATTATTATTATAATTATAAAATACTTACATTAAAATGATCGTCACCACAAAAAAATGGATGTTGTTTAGTTATTCGTTCGTCGCACTGCGTAAAGCTATTTTTTTCTACGTTTATGATTTTGTGGAACATTAAAAGAAAATATATATATATATATATATATATATATATATATATATATATATATATATATATATATATATATATATATAATATTAATATATAATTTATAATAATTTAAATAATATAATAAAATTTAAATTTTAAAAAAAAAAAAAAAAAAAAAAAAAAAAAAAAAAAAAAAAAAAAAAAAAAAAAAAAAAAAAAAAAAAAAAAAAAAAAAAAAAAAAAAAAAAAAAAAAAAAAAAAAAAACAATATTAACGATAATAATATATTTTTTGGGATTAAAAGTCAAAACACTGTATCAGCTGTATGTAACGATGAGTAGAAACTAACATATACCAAATTTTTCCTAGGTAGCTACAATATACCGGTATCACACTGGTATCACAGCATAACTAACAGAAAGCAATACGATTTCATTAATTAGCGGAAAAATACGGTCAGTTTTCTTGCGCAAGTTCAGCCAGCTGAGATATGATCTGTCTACTTTAGTTGAATTTTTATCGTTTCTTTTGTGTTTTGTGCTCATAAATGTCAGAAGGCGCTTGTGACATGAAAGATTGTGGTGCTGCCTGTTAGTTATGCTGTGCACAAGTAAAATGTTACATGGTTAGCTAGCAAAAACTTGCTTATTGTGACGTTACACGTGCTGTTAAGTATTTAATTTTAAAACTTAAATAAATAAAATTTACCGTATGCTTTTTAGGCTCGATATTCTACATCATATGGAATTATATATCAATTTGCTACAAGTGTCAAAATGTCAACCTACTTACTTTCGTTTGCAATTACTGACTATCCCTATTATGAAGACAATTTTGAACATGAAAAAGTTAAAATACCAATAAGAGTCTACACTTATAATGCCAGTAAAGAAAACAACAATTATGCTATTGAAGGGGCAAAAACTGCGATACGATTTTATTCTGATTATACAGGATTGGAATATCCGCTTCCAAAATTAGGTAAGCAACAATTAAAATATTTTATCATAACTTTAAAGTAGTTGCCATTTATCCCACTAATTGTAGCAGGATACATTTTATTTTTCTGCAATAGTATAAGATGGAGAGCTAGAGCCGAAAAATCGTCGTCATCAGTAATATGGAGTTTCTGCCGTAAAACATGTTCATTTAGTACTGTTAATTTTTGAGAAAACAATAGTCATCGATAATATGTCAGCCATTTTGGCCACTTAAAGCTGAACCCCCAAGGTGTTTAAATCCAAAAGGGCTGACAGTTAGGTGGATACCGAGGGCAGTAAAACGGGGTTAAATTATCCCGAGCGCTTACTCTATACAGGGTGTTATTTAATTGAATGTCACTATTTAAGGGGGAAATTTTTAAGTTTATTTTAAGAAGAAAACTTTTTATAACGTATGTTCCAAACGTCCTAAGTTCTGAGATACAGGGTGGTAAAATTTTTAAAAATAAATCATTTATTATTAATATCAGTAATACAACTTTAGATATGTTAATAAAATTTGGCATCCATTTACTATGTATTAAGAGGCATTTTTCAGTGTATTACATTTTTTAATTTCCACCAGTGGCGTTCGTACGGAATTTGACCTGCCTATTTTGAAAAATATTGATGGTACGTCAAGCATACATTTCCTATAAGCAGTGTCGCCGGACCATAGGCAGCACCTGGGGAATGTCACCTAGAGTCACCTTATGGATCTATATGGTCATCATAAGACCTATGCTAACCTACGGTGCTATCGTCTGGGGACAGAAAGCCCAGCAGACGCAGTCATCAGAAAACTGGACCAAGTTCAGAGAATGACTTGTCTCAACATCACTGGAGCCATGAGAACAACACAAACTAAAGGGGCCCTGAAGGTAATCCTAAACTCACACCCCCTTTACATATTTGTCAAGGAGGTTGTTGTGACGGTTATGCTGGCCTTCGCACTGTTGGTATAATGCCCGATGTAGGAGTTGGCGCACAGAGACGTCGCTTTGGGGTTGAGGCGATGTTGCTTCCACTATTGAAGCAAAGGCGACTCTATTGCGCCATATTTTGTTAATAACAAACCCTACAAAATTGACATCAAGGGAGAATCGAACACAAACGTGGCAGGTGTAATCAACATCTACACAGACGGTTCGAAAACAAAAGAAGGTACAGGATGTGGAATCTATTCTAGATCTCTAAACTTAAACATCAAATAGGCTATGGATGAGTTGCCAAGTGTCCTCCAAACTGAGCTCACAGGCATAACCATAGCTGCAAAAGAAATAACGGGGCACATCACTGATAAGGTCGTCATCCATACGGATTTCAGACAGGCAGTACTAGCCCTGAGGAGACCACGCTACAACTCAGGTCTGGTACTAGAATGTCAGTGCCCTTGCGGATGCTTCTAGCAGGAACGAGGTCACCCCCTGCTAGACCAAAGGACACGCTCACTCCAAAGGCAATCGCATTGCTGACTCGTTGGCCAGGGAAAGGGTGCCGGGACCAAACCTTTTTGGGCCCGAGCCTTTCGTGGGGGTGACAGGGTCTGCGATGAAGGACCTAATCAAAAGACACTCTCATCAGCAGTTTACAAGACCATGGGAAAAACAGTAAACTGTAACTTTTCCAGGGAGTTACGAACTATCCTGACAGAGATACAGCTAAACATTACTTGACAATGCCTAGGGCGAACCTTCGCCTAATCACGGGCGTTCTGACCGGACATTGTCCATTACGAAAGCACCTTTTTAGAATGGGTATAAATGACACACCTCTATGTATAGGTTGTGAACAGGAAGACGAGACGGTGGAGCACATCCTTTGTGACTGCCCTGCACTTTCGTCCAAGAGAAGATCCATGCTGGGCGAGTATTGGCTTTTCTAAGTCGACATTAAGGGGATTCCCCTGGGCGACGTTCTCACCTACTTTAAATCAGTAGGATGGGTGGCGTACTGAGTGAGGAGTCTCCTTTAGAGGGAAGCACAATGGGCCTACTGAGGCCTAGGTGCCGTGATATCTATCACCCTCCTCATCTTCAGATTCAGATTTAGAGATCAGATGGTACGTCACTTATTTCCCCTAAAATATATTTTTTTGAAATCCCCAATCATTTATAAGCAAAGTTGATTACTTGATTTTTGTCAATCCTATGCACGGTTTTCGCTTAAAAAAATAAAAACCATTTCTCTGCATGATCATAACAATATCGGTAAACAATATCACCATGCAGAGAAATATCTAGATTTAATTGTTCTGGGTGAAAACAGTGCGTCGGACTAAAAAAAATCAAAAGATCAAATCATGCACTTCCATTCTTAACTCAAACACTATGAATAAAATATTTTCCTTAGATAGCCATCGTACCTCCGTATAAAATAAAAGTTTTTTTTTCTGTTCTGACCCTAAATAAGAACATAGAATAATAAAGAGCCTGGTATTTAGGACACTATTTTTTATAAAATTAACCACTTTAACATCTCCTTAAATCTGTTTGAAAGGCTTTTAGCCTCCAGAGCTTGTCGATGGATCATATTATGTGTTCCTGTAATATTGGGATTTTTCTATTTCAAATGTGACAAATCCAGAACGCGCACCTAACATTAAAGGAGCACGATTTGTGCACACCAACAAGTTTGTCCCATAAAATATTATTTCTTTCAATAAAGCCGAAAATAGCATTGATAACATCAGCGGCTTTTAAAGTCGTTTTCAGCTCTTGTAAGAATAGGACACCACCATAATTAAATCGCACATATACAAGTAGCTGGCAACATTGTGCAACATCGGTGCTTTTGTTACAGTGAATTGCGGAAAAAGGCGATTTTCGAACAGCTTCTACCGTTTAAAGTCGGATATCTTTGGGAAATTTGCGAAATATTTGTTTTGCTTCCGGAATCAAGAACAAGATCAGCAGCTTTTAAAAGGAAAGGTTTAATGAGCGTTCCACCAATAGTATAAGGCTTCTTATCTCTTGCGATAAGCAACGCCAGTTCAAATGAGGCTTCTACGAGTTTTTGTTTTTTTTTAAATCACCAGTATTGTCCAACTTTATGCGGTTAAAAAAATTAATTTTAGCTTCAAAAAACTCTTTAGGTTTTTCATTTATTGCACCATGTTTTGTAGATAAGTGTCGTTGAAGACGTGTTGGTCTAGCGTCGTTACTAAGAACATCATAACAGTAAAAACATTGTGGACAATCCCTCTTTTTTTATCATAACTGTAAACCCGTACTTGATGTACTCTTCCATGTATTTTCTTTTCTCAGTGTTAGCGAATTAAGTCGAGTCCATAGTAAACTAAAAAAAAAGATCGTTTTTAAATGGCTAAAAATGTGCTGACTACCATAAATACATCTCCTGTAAATAAACAAAAAACCTTTTTCGCAAAAAGCATTCCCTGTGAAAAAATAACGTATCATTAAATATTTAAGAAACGTTACTTACCTATAAAACTCAGATCACTATTTAACACAGCCAATAAAAGTATCAACGTGTAATCGTTAAGGTAAAACCGAACCAAAATTTAAATCAATGCGAAGGCGTAACGACCTCACTTCGCTCTTACGCTTACGGTTAGAACAAGACTGAACAGTAAATACTAAAATGCTGAACAAACGGCAAGACGAGCGTGCGCTAAAGCCAAAGATTATCTTTATAAAGATATTTCACTTATGACGTATCATGGACTATATGTCCGTCTCT